>DWEC01003902.1:0-10238 GCA_018245735.1 Microceris miodesmiata | reverse complement strand
GGCGGTGCGAAAAGCTGTGCCCTGCGATCTCCAACCCGCATGCCCAGCGTGGAGATTACGAGCATAAACCCCCTTTTAGGGGAGGCCTATGTCCATCAGTGGACTGAGATGATGATGATAATTGATGATGATGATTGATGATGATGATTGATGGTGATGATGATGATGATTGATATCAAAACGACAACCTTCAGAAGTCACATTCACTAACCACTGACCAACGGGCCAGTCTACTGAAATCACCAATGTGACAGACATAACCAAATTGCAATTTTATGATCATGACAATTAATTAGAATGTCTATATTGATGTGAGATTTTTGCATCATCGCTCTTGAGCGTGTGTCGTACAAGGATACTGCGTCCAATATTATAACTCAAATTATAACTGAGCTGCTAATTGGATCGTTAATTTATTGGTCAATCGATATTTTCAATTAATGTATAATATCCGAACAAATTGACGTGTCATCACTAATTAGGGATAAAATTAGTCGGATATATTTTAGAACGGATTTAAAAATTAATAATCTCATTGATTTTTAATTAAAAAAACATTGTTTAATTAACAGGTTCTCTTGTGATTGTTTACATTTTAAAACATAATTTTGAAATATAGAAGCATTATGTGATTCAAAAATCCTGTCGTTCATTTTTAATTAAGTTTATTTGATTTCATTCAATTATCGAATCAATTCGTTAATTTAATTTCCGTAAATATAACAAATGATTATTTCATAACCAAATTGATTCAAATAGCAGAAAATTATTAGCAATTTGTGTTTTATTATTTACCTTTTAGTACTACGATTGCTAAGCTTGAGGGAGGACCCAACTCGTGTTGTACAAAGTTAGTGTATAGACATCTAATTCATTTAATATCTTTATATGTATATACATTCGTACAATTTTTAGTATTTATTACAACAAACCGAGAACGAAACATAATTCGTACTGTTGCAAGTTATATCGTGCATGAAAAGAGTGATGAAAATAGAAGCGCACGTAAGCTATGTAAGTATAGAAACACTTAACACTCAATGCTCTCTATTTACCCCATAAGGAATCTGACGTAGCGGTATAATAATACATATTCATATATTCACGTTGCTGTCGGGGGAGGTGAAATGAAGGGAACGTACAGACATGATCGCCACATATAAAATCCTTTAGCCAAATAAACGGATACTTTTTGATCACGTTTCGTGCTGTACGAGCTTAAATCACTTTGCTCTTCCTGTATGGAAGATTATTATGAAATATATATAAAAACAGATATATATCATTGTTTCCATTCCCACCATTATTTACGTCATTAACATTTATCTTTTTTAAGATACGTGTTACAACCCCTAATTATCCATTGAGGTAGGTAAAAGTAACCTCTACCGCGTACTGTCTTAAACAATTTTTTTCATGTTTTCTCTTTACGTTTATACGTATGTATAAATTATTTCAACACATGTTATGTGTTTACACAAAATTATTTATAAACTACTGTATGACTAATTCAGTTAAAGGTTAAATACGTATTATATATTAAGTCATTGTCCAAAATACATGTCAGAAATGTAGGCACAGGTAAAATATACGTATGTATATGTCATATATGTATAAGTTTTGGATAAAATACATATAACAATTTACGAAATAGATAAGGTACATATGACAATTAGGACAGAGTATTTTCTAACGAACAACACACAATTTCTTTACAAGCGTGTGACTATGGCAACACTTGCGTTCCTTATGTTGGATGGGGCCATAAGTCTGCAATAACATAACGAGCTAGCTGAAGACGTCTCAGATACTTATCCAAAAATTTAAATAAAATATGTGCTTAATTAAAACCTTGTGACACGTATAGATGGTGTTGATTTTACAAATGATCCGATTTTCGTTATAAATGATGCGGGTGTGACATAAAACGCATAACTTAAATGCCGCCATATTTAATGTCATTTTGTTTTATGTCATCATTTACGAATAGCAATGATTTCTTAAAACACACTGCGTATTGATTTTGCTTTTGATGTAAAATCGAAATAATACTATATTTTTATGATCAATTTTCGTTTCTACGTGGATTTAGGATGAAGTATTTAATTCTAAAATTATGTATTTCGTCATAATAAACATAAATATTAGTGCAAGTAGTTACAGTTCGAATGAAATGGAACGCGTGATTTCAATATGATCATAAAATGTCATAAATTTTTCGTAATTCCTCGCGCAATGCGGAATATAAAAAAAATCTTGATCAAACATTGTTAAACGAAAAAAGTTCTATTTACCCAATTAGTGACTTAATACCTTACATACATCCTCAGATACATCGACTGGCGAATATGAGGCTTTAATTTAAACTACAAATGATAAATAAAAGAAAGAATAAAAATCTATGGAACAATTGATGGATTAACTAATTAAATAAAAACAACAAACGAACGATCGAATAATAAACGAAAAAACGAAAGAATAAAAAAATTAACGAACGCATGAACGTATGAACAGATAAATAAACAAAATGCGGGAAATGAGATGTACACAACCGACGTAATTTTATTTTCCGTCCCGCTTTTGTACAATAGGCATGCATCCGAATTTTCGTTTCATGACTGCGTTATTGTTATTAAAATCACATCAAGTTTAACAAGGAACTATATTGTTAGCATGACAATAGAATAACAAAGAATATACACAGTCACAAAACAAAATCCGCGGACAGAACATAATACCTTAAATTTTGTATATATTTCTCCACAACTTATCAAGTTAGCGACACCTATATACACCTAATAAATAAATAACAAAAATGATACAACAGATATACAATTAAAATGTTAATGGATGCAGATGCAGGCAGATGGAGGGAGACCAAGACTCAAGAAAAACTATCTCGATCAAATATGCCTGATGTTGGCTTATAGGGGTCAGAATTCTCCGGAATCGGCTTACGTTTATAAGAGAGCGATGAATGTACAAGTAAATCAGCTACTAAAGGAAAACGATATAGGCACACGGTGTCCTCTGCCTGCACTGGTGACATGACGTGATAAAAAAATAATATTTAAAAAATAAGCAAAACATTGGACAAAATCCTCGCTACCCTTGACCCAAAATCATGGTCGAACCCTGCTACACACAACATAACAGTAAATAAATAAAAAATAAAACAAAATGTACCCGGTATTTCGCCCTCATAATCTGATGAAGTCGCGGACTGATCCGTAGCTTGAATAATAAATCCGGCAGATCCGCAGTATCAGCCTCATCTGCTGGTTAATGTTTCATGTTCTCGCTTATTATTCATCTGCGCGTCATATCCGGTCCACTCCTGTACCCTTAGTTGCTTAGGGTTGATAAATTTATGAATTGTAGCCATGTGCTTGGTTTCTATTTATACTAATAAAATCGCAATATCATACATAGATCCTTAGATTTTTTGCTATTTTTACTATTATTATAATCATCACGCCAGGTCCTTTAGGGGAAGCAGACAGCCACAAGTGGCAATTATAACTAACCTATCCTTACTTGACTTGACGTGCTTCTTCTGCGAGTTATCCATCTATAATATTCGTTACACTATCTCTATTAATATCTCAGCCGTGAAAATTTGTTTGTTTGTTTCTGTTTCACGTAGTAACTGAAGCAACGGAACGACGTGATTTTTCGCACGTAGATAGTTTATGTTCCGGATAGCGACATAGGCGACTTTTTGTCTCGACAAAATACACGGTTCCTGTGGGACTCGAATGTAGGGTAACATCGCTTTACAGGTTTTGTTGACTGAGCTGATAGTTCAATATTTAGCCATCCTGACTGCTAAGTCAAGAGTTGTAAGTTCGAGGCTTGATTATTAAGAGTAAAACTAGTTTTTCCGTTAATTTTACTAGTTTGTGGTCCAATGCTTATTGTATATAATCTGTTCTTCTTATAATGTTCCAATACCAACCAGGTACCAACCTATATACTTTACATACCGTTTAGGTTAGATAGTCTTTAGTGGGAAGGGGTTCGGTGCGTACAGTATGTTATAATACAACCTTTTGCCTTTGGGAATTAATGTAAATGTATTTAAGTTGTTTTATTTTATATTTATAACAACATTAATATTTTATTATCATCCCGAATTTCCTGTGCACTACAAATTATAATTTGCCATTTTTTTGTCTCTCCGTCTTTTTTTCCGGTATTAAAACTCGTTCACATTTACAACGTAACTTGATAATAGTTATCTGTTATTTATTTATCAGAGACGATAAACGGCCAGTTTTTAGCCAAGCAAAATTCGATTCTACAGCATTCGTATTACGTGACCGAATCCATTGATTTTAGAAATGAGATTTATTAATTAAACACCTCTATCTAAGAAGAATCTCTTGATAACAGTGAACTTTCGATTTCCTCAAACAGATAACATTAGTCGTTACATTCATTTGAGAAAATTATAGCCTTTATCGTCATACATATAAAGAACAAAATCGTAGACATTTTTGTAGTCACATGTTGTAAAATCGCAATTATTTATATAGTGATCTAAATTTGTAATTCTAACATATTGCGTAGTAGCCGATACCTGCGACTTCATCTGTGTTGTTTATAATTTTAACATTGTATATTTTATTCATAGAGATGGACACATAAAAATATCAAAGCCACTAATATACTAAGGTAATGTTAAAATATCGCCAAAATAGTAAGTTTTTAAAACTTTAACGAATTACATTAAATAATGATATCGTAATAATTTTTGTATAAGTTATGGACCAATTGTCAGAAGTAAAACTGAAAAGAAAATAGAAATCTATCCAATAGGTTTTTGCGTGTCCAACAGTTGACTTCTATAATATTATTTATATAAGTTTATGATAAAACTAATGGCTTCATTTGACTTTGCTCGAGAAAAAATATACTTAGTCAAGTGGTCAGTGTTCCTGACAATCAGAGAATCATGAGTGCCTTTATGATTCGAGACAAATATTTATGAGATGAGTATTGTTGTCTAGTCTATATCAGGAAATAAAAAATTAAATATTTAAGTGAGTATCCAGACTTTTGTACCAATAGTTTTCCTTTTTTTGTCACAACACAAGCTGATATAGATATTATTATTACTACATGTTTCAAAAGTCAATATCATAGAACTATTATTTAATAAAGACACTACAATATAAAGAATAAGTTTTCTATAAATATTCCAAAGTTCCAAGCTATAAGCGTCAGAATATACATTAATATATACCTCGCAATATTATAAATATGTATGTTACATAATGAAAAAACATATAGCTAATGTCGAACCTAAAAGCGATTTTATGACGTATTCATTATACATAATTAGCACTAAATTCTGGCGGGAGATAATTTTGTGGAATAAATCTCTCCAGTTCATAATTAGCCAACCGATACACATAGCCACCGCAAAATATGAATATTAAGTTAGACTCGTATAATTGTAAATAATATACGTAATATCAGGTCCTGCAATCCCTGAAGGGGTAGGCAGAGGAGTGTGGTACACTCTCATGTTTCACCAATTACGTTTACGTGCCATGGAATAGTTAGTGAGTAATAGCGAATAATATTAACTATGCACCCGCTAACACTAACTTATGTTAAAAAATATGTATTTCATTTAACCAATTACTGTGTAAGCAGAAAGCATTGAGTGCCAAATATCTCTATCCTGCTAGACCTGACGTGTTTCTTCTAAAATCAGTAATTATATTACGCGCGCTCTAGCTTTTGAGACTACTGACTCCCCCATCAGCCATCTTCTATAACTCTAAAGAAAATTGATGCGCAAGAAAATAGTATCTAACCGTTTTCTACTATATATCAAAAACTGCAATTGGAGAGTTAAAAAAGAAATATATATTAAAAGTCTGCTAGTCTGTACTTGGCCTGCGTGACAGAATATGGCTTTAGCATTTTCATTCTGAGAGTAGCATCGTGTTCAACAGCGGAAGAAGAAGAGAGTTAATGACATTATTTTAAAAACTGCTATTATAGAGTAAGAGAGCAATGTAGAGTTGTATATTAATATAATTTTAATGAAATTTAACTTAATTTTAATGAAATTTAACTTAAATTTAATTATGTAAGGGGATGTGTGAAACCTACAAACTATTCGCAATATTCTGCTCTGATATATGTTTACACAGTATACAGTTGTGTGTATATGTACCCTCCAGGGGCTAGGGGTATTGTATTGTAAACATGTTCATACATCAATAGGCACCCCATGTCATGGTTATCACAGCCCCTACTCACATGTGCAAGCATGAACACCCAAATTCAGAAGAGTTTTTTTATTTTGTGGCAGTACGAGCCTCCATTCAGAGTGAAAAGGAACTCGAGGAGAAGGGGCAGTGCAGATGATAATGATAAGTTTCATATAAAATTCATCACTCAATTCATCAGTGAAACCCATAAACCGGCAGTCAGAGAATGTGTTATAGCAAAATGTTTTATTCCACTTATATTGACGTTTGATTCCTCCGCATGTCACTCTCATATGTGTTATGATCTGAATAATATACATAATATGTGTACATATCAAATATAAATGTTTATATAAAATACTTTGTGAATATCTATACACATGATTACGTGACGGCTTAACTCATACATGTATGTTTTATTAAATTGAAAAATTATTACAATCAGCGGAACCTAATGGAGAATAGGTATGAAACTAAATAGAATACATAATTTAATCAAATAGAAGTATCCTTATTAAAAGGCAAGTTAGCAACATTTTGTTATTAAATACCGTCGTCAAAATAATCAAACTGTCGTAACCAACTGTCGTAGCCCTTACTTAAGGACATATGACAAGTCTGTCCAACGTTAAAGTACCAGAGGTTTTCTGATTTCTGTATAAACATGTCCATTCATACATTCATCAGCGTTTATCAATATACAACTTGAAATAGACTCTTCACAACGGACACCAATTAATCTAGAAATTGGATGTCCTGGTGTTCTGGAAGCTCTGAAGCGGTGTTCGTGTCACTATGTCCCTAAGGTCATTTCAGAGATCTCCATTGAGATTCCCATTGAGATCAGATTAGGTTAGTAACAGGCAACCATATTGAAAACTTTCAATTGTGAAGTGATTTCCAAACGAGCTTAAAGCTCCATAATGCGATTTTCCAAGTATTTTACAAACCCGGAAACACAATTTTTTTTAATACAAGTATACACACCGTCCTGGGACACTAAAAAGAAATGACAGCCTAGTCGCTAGAATTCAGCCTCGCCTTCCTGGGGGTCTGGGGGACACGTACCTCTAGAAAAAGTACATTTTAAAATTAAATATTACTTGCTGCAAGGGCGAAAGAAAATATCGTAAAGAAACTTTAGTTATCCAGAATGCTCTCTGAGACGTGTGAAGTCTGCCAACCCACACTTGGCCAGCGTGTCCAACTATGTTAAAAGGGTTGATGATAACGACTATCTATGTAAGATTTGAATTATATTTTGAATTAAATATATATATAGGTATGAGTTACGTTTTTTTTTTCCTAAAACGGTGTTATGCGTCGAATGTCAAACACTCAAAATGTTTGGAAAACTAAAACCGGTCGACGTAGAATCAGTATCCACGTGTGCCAGTATATCAAATATTTTGCAACTAGCTGTGTAGCTCCAATATAGACTTTTCCCTTCTGGTGGCTGGAGTCAAACAAATAGTAGGTCAAAAATATTATACCCATGTAACGTAAGAGTTTACGTTACTTGAAAACAATGTTGATGTCATTGTTGACCTGTTTACGCAATAAGATTTAGGATCAAAAGTTCATTTTGCTAATGAGCAAATATGACTATGTTGGTAATTATATAGACGAGGCGAAAGTAGTCTGCTAGCACCTTAATAGGTGGATATTGTGAAACTGATCCAACTTATTGAAAATAGGCGTGATATTATATATGTATGTATTTATGCAGTGATGGATAAATATACCAAAGAATGGGAGATTGAAGTTCAGTTGTTATCCAACCCGTTAGCAACTAACGTTCATTAACTATTATTATTATTTCATTACGCCAGGTTCTTTCACAGGGTAGGTACAGGCTACCGAATGCCCAATATCTTTATCCTTTATTACTCGACATGATTCCTCTACATTCATTTAAATAATATAGAGTGCGCGTGTATGTGTGTGCGTCTGTATCCACATGTGTACCTACGTACATATATTTTGAAATGAATACAACTCCACAGCAAAGCAAGAATACACTTACTCGATTGTGTCTATCGTCAAATATTTCGCTCTAAAAGTAAAATATAGATGTGAAGAGTTAGTGACCAGATGTACTGGTATTTTTAAATTTGCCGTCGCGGTGCGCGCTCCGAGTGCGGACCAATTTACTTCCGATAGCCGGAGTGAAACAGGTTTCAGATTTGAGCGATACGCTCTCTATCCAGTATTCATGTGTCTTCGCCGACTAGGTTTTGTAAATAAAACTATCTTTGCACAAATATACTTTTTTCTATCCTAGTTTATTTCGAAGTAATGATAAGTTTCTGTAAATAACTCCAACTGTGTCCTGAAAAATGGAAGTACTTTACTCCTCTGCCTACCCATTCAAAGAAATATAGACGTGATATTATGTTAAAATTATTGGCATTATCGTATACATCTTAAGGAAATTCGTTCATAAGAAAATAGTAATTAGTTGATATTATTTTTGTTGCATTATGTCACATAAGCGGCTAAAAAACTATGTATTAAGTTCATACAAAAGTATATACTTACATATAATTTATACACACAGACACAGAACAAATACTTGTACACTTAACACACATACTTGTCCTGGCTCGCATTCAACCCTACAACCCTGTACTCATTAATTTTACTAATTACTAATCTAATTAATTTTAACAAAAAAAAGTAGCAACTATAAAAGTGTTATTTTAAATATAATTCCGTCCAAAATACAGAACCAATACGGCGCTATTTGCTTGGGACAGCCGAAACGGTACAGTGGAACAACTCGCAGATAACCGACAATCTAAATCTATTCGGATCTAGCTCAATAAAACACTATTGCTCCTAGAAAGCCTTTCTACGCTGTAAAGATATTCAAATATCGTACGAGCGAACGAAGTGAAGGAAAATAAATTTACTTCGACTATTATTATTATTGGCTAGGTTGTGTGAGTACGCAATGGCTGACAGTGTTCGGAGTCAAAGAACTGAACATTGAATTCTGTAGCGTGCTATTAGAGAGACTTATGTCTAATACTGGACCGGAACAGGCCGATGATGATTACGATTATTATATAATCACGCCTTAGGCAACAACGGTGTAGGCTGAGAGCAAAGTTAGTAAAACCAACATTGTTTGAAATATATTTTGACACATATTTTGACTGCCTCGTTAATCGAGTGATTGTAAGCACTACTAACGATCAGGAGGTCCAGCATCAAATCCCGGATCTAGTACTATTGGATTTATCTAATTTAGAATTTCTAATAGTGACTCGGAGACTGGATCTCTGCTTGATGTATGGTGTGGGAGCAGCAGCAATTAGCTGACCATCTATTCCATGGGACTTAAATGTAACTAGTGAAACCTGGGGGTGTAATACACTCCTCTGCCTACCACTTCGGGAATCACAGGCGTGATGTTACGTGTTACATATTTTTACCCCTTATGAAAGTGACCCGCGTCCGACAGTGGAACAATGAAAGGATTGAAGATAATGATACTATTGTCATATTTTTAATTACTTTAATGGTACTATCTCTCCTTAAGAAATATGCTAAAATGATTTATCTCCGATTAATACAGCGTGGTACTAATTCTTCGGACTTTTTTCTATTTAATTTGTTATGTTATTATATTCGCAAAGTAATATAAAATTATGCTAATGGGTGCTTACTTATATTTAGATAAAATTAAATAGAATAAATCTATTTAGGTATGTTAAGTTATATGAGACCACAAGTTTCTTGTTTCATTAAATAATTCACTGACATCCGCGCTCCACCGGAAAGGAATGCCACTACGCCCTAGGTCTGCCCTTTGTTAAACCTAGACCCAGATTATTACATAAAAATAAGAGTCGCGGACGAACGGGTATGTTGCTTCATATTTACAGCAGTAATAACTAAACATAACTTCACGCCTGTAATCTCCAAAGAGGTAGGCAGAGGAATGCAGAACACTCCCACGTTTCACCGGTTACGTTTACGTCCCACTATGGAATAGGTGGT
>DWEC01003901.1:0-10239 GCA_018245735.1 Microceris miodesmiata | reverse complement strand
ATCCAGACTCTGGGCCACTGCTGGAAATGTCAAGATATAAAATACAATAATACACAAGCCGAGCAACGAACCTGGAACCTCTCGATCGGTATTCGCGCTTCTGATCACTTGAACAAAAGAAGTTATGAAAATAGTTCTCTAGAGAGTTTTACTCGTTTAACCCTGTTATCATCTATCGTTATTGAATACAGACAACGTCAGGTATCATTTCTTCATAAGTAGACTGCAGTTCACGATAGCACAATAACAGACAGCAATCGATAAAATAAAACAATAAAGCACACTTGCCCGTAACCCAAATAGTGACGCAACTGGACCTTCGTATATAAAAATCGTCGTAAAATATAAGGCAATCGCATTGGCGTCCAGTTTTTATTTCACACATTATAAGAGTCATTCGCCGCTGGGCGCGTCTAACGTCCGGTTTTACGATAGAAACGATATCATGTAGTTTATTGCTATTTTATTGACGAACACGTTGCGCGTGACAAAGACTGCGAGGGTACGACGCGGAACTACATAAGTCACAGTCATATTGCGGATTAGAAACTGCATCGATCAGTGTGGAAGTTTATACGTAAGACGCTATTTTCTGAGTAGAAGAAGCACGTCACATCTATAAAGATAGAGATAGCGAGCTTGCAGTAGTCTCTGTCTAGACTCTCTTTGTCTGAGAGACCTGGTGTGGCAATTTATAATAAAATAAATATAAATAGAAGTGAGTAAGTAAGCACACATGTAGGCAAGTTGATTAGAAGGTAAATAAGCAATTAAATAACCGTAACAAATGTACTTAATAAAGCAAGTTGAAAGTCAAGAAAAAAGTAAGTAAATAAATAAAGTAATAAAAAGTTATATTTACCAACGAATCGGTCTATAAGAGTAAACAAGTCGATCAGCAAGTTGATCAACAAATCGTTCAACAGGCCGGTCAACAAGTCGATGAAAAAGTCGGTTATCAACAAATCGGTCAAAAAGTGAACGAGCGAACGAATGAAGAACGAAAAATTAAATAAATTAAAAAAGGGCCTTCTGTAAGCCAGCTAGATTAGATCAAACGTGTTTAAACTGGAGTCACTTTGCAGATATTTCTTAACTCTATGTCGACCTAAAATAAAACAGTTAAAGTTAACAAATAAACCAATATGTAATTAAAGATGTCGATGTTGATATAAAATATATATATGAATAACCCTTTATAATTTTTATAATTTTGTTCTTACTAGAAGACATTTGTCTTCTATTAATAACTAAAGTACGTTTAGAACATTCATAGCTACATGAGGTAAACCACAAATCTTATGTAGTCTAATGTACTGAAATATGAGCCAAAACAGAGTTCTAAATACAATGGTGTCTACACGTCCGTCCATTCAGGCTATATACGAAATATTTTATCACATTCTCGAAATGGATATTTGCGATTTTCACCACGTAGCGCGGCTCACGAGAACCCGGCCTCGGGCGGAAACGAAGAAGCAATATGTCAATATTGACTGCTCACTTTGAAGGCTTTAGTCAGTACAAAACTGTTATGTAATACCTACTACTTTGGTTTCTTACTTCTTGGTATCTTATTTTTTGGTATCTAATCTAAAAAGTTTAAATTCTTATTCAATCAACTATTCGTAATTGCTTTACAAATGTTAACATTAATTAGCAATCTATAATTTACACGCGTGTATGTATGTACGCAAAATCAACCAACACATAGAAATATAACGCCAAGCCTGTAGGTATATCCTAAGGGTTAGGCAGAGATGTAGTGCACTTTCATGATTCACCAAATATATTACATTAGATACTCACAACAAAATAGGGGTGAGCATATTGCTATACACCGGGTATAAGTCCATACTTCGAACTACTACTAGAAATTTCATGTTAGAAAAACCCCAGCAGCAGTCATCAGCTATAATATTATAAGCGCTTTTACGTTTAAGTAACAACACTATAGAGGAAACTTCTTAGGAAGTAGCACTGAGTAGCAAAGGGCTCACCTTACGGAAATAATCGTATACAGAGGAGAACGGATATACGAGTACATTACAGAAGATATAAAATATACAACCTGGATAATGTGATTCAGGTTGTACGTGGTATATTTGTTAACGCTAAGATTTTATTTGTAGCACCAATGCATTTATTGTAAGCGCTAAAGTATTTATTTTTAGCGTTTGTATATAGGTTAATGTTAAACTTACTTTACACCACACCCTCAAGTACAAAAAGATCTCAAATTTGACAATCTGAACTGTTTGTAAATAGTCAAATTATAAGAAATAAAAAAAAACCCAACATGCAAATATACATTGGCACTAACATTAAAAAACCCGTTTATAAATAAAACAGAATACAGCAAAAACCACTTAAACAGCACTTATATGAATAAAATTCATATAGAAATATTCAATGGTATTTATATTCTCCGCGAATATGCTTTGATATGGCGCGCGAATAGCACAATATAAAAGATGAGAACCAGATCGCCGCCGGCGAGGTCTGCCCTCCAATGTTAATATCTGAGACGTTATTACTGCAAGCTTCGTGGCTACATAAGTCTTCGACGTGGATATGAAAAGGTCGTGTTGACCGATTTGGATATATTCGAACCTGTTCGCAATAAAAAAAAATCTTTAAGAGCTACTTACACGTCTTAGGATCTTTTAAATATTATGTGTTCATTCGTTATAAATTCGCGGCGTATTAGAATCATTATAAACTTTTTTTGTTTTTGAGTGAAGAAAGTAGCAAACAAACAGCAATTATACATGGCAAGCTTCCATAGACAATTACAATCGGTACAAGGGATTGTAAGAATCTGGCTGTTATTATTCATCAGAACTGCAGAAGTAAGACTTGGAAGTTTTACATTTTTACTCGCTTTCCATTTGCACTGTGATTGAACAATTCACCTCTTCAAGTTTTTTTCTGAAACGATGTGCTTCTTAACTGGCAACATCAAAGTATTTCAATCGGCTAAGCCACGTGACATGAAACAAAAAAAAAAACATAAAAACAAAAGCGTAAATGACATAAGTCATTCACGTTAATTGTTGTCGTTATTGTTGTAATTGCAGATTAAAATGAATAATAATAAGGTATCCTATTAGATTGTATTATATGATAAACATAAAGTAACATTCTATCGGATAATGCCAATAAAATAGAAATCACAGTAAGTATTTCCCTACCATTTATTTTTCCACCCTTATTAAGTACTTAAAATAGTCCTAAATTGTTTCGTAAACACTAACTGTATACTGATTAGCAAAATCCAGAGTATTGGATTTCTGTGAATCCAGGATTTGTGCGTAACCTTGCAAGTGTCTTCTTCTACAATTCGACGTCGTTTGCATTCAGCCGGCTTATGCCATGAACCGCCAACTCGAAAATCCCTTCTGACCGGACAGTATAAATGCTTATGACTGACATTTTCGCAACAGTATTGAGAGGTACTGTCAAATGAATACATTTCATTGCTCGTGACCGTACAACAGAGGATCTTTAAAGGATTTTAATATTTTCTGCGAAGCTTCAATCTCTATGAAATGTGCTTAAGAAGAAGATGCATTATATGTCTAGTGTTAATTAGAATAAAGGTACAAACATGACAATTTACTTATTTGTTTTGTACATATTTTCAAAATATAACTTAATATTTTAAAAAGAAGTGACATCACACCCTCAATCCCCAAAGAGGTAGGCATTCCCACTATGGAATAGGTGGTAAGCCTATTGCTATAATAATAATATTATAGCAATAGGCTATTGCTATGCACAGGGCATTAATCTAGACTCCGAGCCATTATTAAAAATGTCAAGTTACAAAAATCTCATAGTACCCGACCCAGGGATCAATCCGCAGTTTGGAGTTCTCGATCGATAGTCACATTCGCAACCACTTGACCAAACATTCAAATACTGAAATTAAGACTAAAGCAACATCATAGAATAGAAAGAGCACTATAATTGTAAGATAACCAGTATAAAAGTAAATAAATCCAGACCAGACCACGACTTAGAGAGCAGAAAGTCACTTAGAAATGAACTCTACCGAAGTTTACTTTCAACCTCGAGCTTCGCAATTCAGAGTAATGATAAAATAGAAGGGACGAAAACGAAATAGAAATCATAATAACCTCAAAATATAAAAGTACCCACAAATTAAAATGACACAATATTTCTTAATCTACCCTGAGAAAAAAATATGTGAAGAGGGTAGTTTTTGAAAATATATTTTAATGTTTAATTTGAATCAGAGATCAGGCGATCCCACAAAGAACCAAAGTTATCGACATAGCCCAAAAGATTAGCAAGCTGAAGTGGCAGTGGGCTGGTCACATCTGTCGCAGAACCGATAGCCGCTGGAGCAGACGTGTTCTGGTGTGGACATCGCGACTTGGCAAATATAGTATAGGACGCCCTCCAGCCAGGTGGAGTGACGATATACGCAAAGTGGCGGGGCCTATGTCCAGCAGTGGACGAGAGTAGGCTGATGATGATGATGAATGAAAAGTTATAGTATCTATGTGTATATGTATTATAATTTGTTAATAGTTTTTAACTCCTCTCACTTTGAATGTCTAAAATTGTGTCCCATGTATAGGACATAGGACATAGGACATGATTTATAGGACATGATTGTCCGTAGTATATATTAATATTATACTGCTCTTCGTATTAAAAGTGAGTCCTTTTTGTTGAAAATTGGTATAAAAATGGTTTAAAGTATCGGTAAGGATACGTCTTACACATGTATTTGTTTTTTTCAATTTGGTTGTTTAGGTAGTATAATGAGTGTATTGTAAAAATTTAATCTATTGTTTGCATGTAAATGGAATTATCCTACGATGGCGTGAGTGATATTAAACAAAGATTAATTTATTTGTTACAGTATTTGCTTTTGCAATAAAATTTATCTGACTTTTATACATTTAATATTATCGTATCTAATAATAGAAAATATTTTCATTACCTTATCGAGTAGTAAAAATAATTCTAATTTCTTATTTAAATTCATGGTAATTTTATTTCGATTCGTTTAATGCTACCTGTAGAAAATTCAAATTTACACACAGGAGGAGCGACCATTTCAATAACCTCAATCTGAAACTGCTTCATGAGATTAGTAAACGTTAAACAAATTCTTAATATTCCTTTAGTAATTATTCCTCCTAGTAATAGAAGTAGATACATGGCCCATGAGTTCCGGGGGAGAATAGTAGGGTTTTTTTTTCTCTAGAGCCACCCGATAGCTATTTTAAAAAAAGTTTCCTTCAAATTTCATTATGGAGGATTTATGTTTAACCCTAAAACGTAGAACGTTAAACATGTATTATTATTTCCATTACCTAGCAAATATCCGTGTATTATAATACGCTAAACGCTTTGATCTCGAGTGATATATTTATCATGTGATAGGCGAAACAATGCAATCCCCTTGCGTACGTTCGATCTAATTATTAAGAATTTTTCATCACACGTATTACATGTATGCAATCAGATCGGAAAGTGTTATGAAATTTTTCGACTCTCGGCCGTTGTGACGGCGATTTATTAGTTACGTCCTACCGTTTTAATAGCACCTCGCACATCGCCTCGACGGGCCGCAACACGTGCTATGTACGTATACGTTTTTGATTGGAATATAATTGGTTCTCTCCTAGTAACGCCAAATGTGAAGCCTTGAAAAAACGGGACATATGTAATGAGCGCGTCTGTGTCGTTGGATATTGATGCTAATGGCAATTTTTTTTCGACCCTTTTGTCTTTAGCTGTTGGAATATGGGTCTCTCCTGTCATAATGAAAGGGTAAGGCCATAGTCTGCCACGCTGGGCAACTGCGGGTTCGCAGAGTTCACACACCTTAGAAATGTATTTTTATAAATTTTAAGGTGTGCAGGTTTCTTCACGATGTAGTGATATTTAACTTCAAACGCACTTTTTTAAAAAGGTGTGCGCTATGTATTCGAACCCAGGATCTGGGAGTGAGAGGCTGAATGCGCAAGAACTAGGCTATCACAGCTGATGACACGGTCATTAATGATAAGAGCTTACTAAAACGTGACATTGATATTTTTAAAGTTTAAGTACCAACTGTTTTTGATTTTTCTTGCGTCGTACGGCCTCATATTGTACCCCATTGTATATACCTATATAAATCCCATATGTGAAAAAATGTTTTATTTCGTTGAAGGATTCCTCTCAAATAAATCGTTATATTTTTGACCTAAGTTTTTTCTACGGTTTTTCTTTATTATTTTAGACATATCGTTTTACACATGAATCATATGTTCAAAAACTGGAACGTCCCTTAGTAGACAGGTCGCTTGGCTATACAATATCCCATCCAGGTAACAATAGGAGTTGCTTATTCGTTCACGTCGCAACAATGCGATTGTGATACTCTCTCTGTGTACGTGGGTACTAGTTTGTCATTTTTCTTGTTACATTTATTTTGATAGATGTACGAATGACGTTAGGAGAGGAGGGGGTTCGTTGTAAGACGTAATTAGCCGTGTTGAGAAAGATCGACGGATTAAGTAATGATTTCACTGTTATTATATTTATATACCAATTGTCATAAATAGTTCGATATTGCATTTAGAATCTGACTGGAGAAAGTATTTTATTATTGTTATTAAATTAATTAGTTTATTTGCAATGCAGACAATATACGGTTCCAATTGAAGAGATTGCGTTTAGCCTTAAGTTATTGCTAAAAGGCTTAGCTTATGTTCAATTAAATTGGTGCTTATTTTTAAACTTACTCCATACATTAAATGTTACACACTTCGTAGAAAAGAATGCGAAAGTTCGGCCATAAAAATTCAATTCACGCATCGTAGATTAGTTGATTTCGTCGACATAATAAGGGCTCGATCTTTTTAAGTTTTCCCTATCTATTCACATTGCTAACCGGGTAGGGATAGGTATCATGTCCGTTATCCCAAAAACGAAAGATACGATACAGAATAGAAACCTAAGTACAAGCAAAAGTATGTCGCAACCGAACAAACGATTTCATGGTTACTTTGAAAACGATATAACAGCGCAATAAACATTGCAATCATTATAATGATTCTATTGTCAGATGGAAGGTTCTGTTCAGTTCATTTGCATGCCCGCTTTGTGTAAAACTTTAATTTGATTATATTATTTATAATTTTATCTCCCCTATGATCCTAGTGATGGGACATTTTTACGCTCCATTATTGCAAAAAAAATGATGTTATTATATAAAAGTTTTATTCTATTTGTATTATTTTAATCGCAAAATTGATTTTTTATAAATAAGGTATCTAAATACCCCAATAAAATTGGTATAGTGTAAATTAATGCACTAATTAAATAATAAATTACAATGATTAATGATTAATATACGGTATAACAATTTGGTTTTTCATTTTGTTGCTGCTTTTTTTATCTATAAAATAATTTTAAATTATAGTGTTTGTTGTAAGATACCTGTTCGTATTCCGCTATGTGTAGCGGATTATTCCTTTTTCAGCGTGAATTCGATGCATAATAGTTTTAAACGATTACGACAATGGTTAACATCTAAAGATTGGAAACGACATGGTTTTATCGATGTATTATTTATTTGACTTTTAATAGATCTGTTTTGATTTTCTCCGTATATTTTCATGTTTGAGTCGTTTTCTAACAGTAAAGAACTTGTGTTCTTAAAAGATAAGTATCTATGCTACTATATATATTTTTATACGTTGTGCACTTTACATACGCATGTATTCCATATATTTAATTTTCTCTGTACATCACTATACTTTTTGCCTGACCGGCACTAGAATGACGACGTTACAATTAAAACATTTGATAATGGCGGCGATGTACATCATACCAATTTGAATAATTAACTGACAATAGACAGATGCTGATGTCGCAATTAGTAATGACATCGGTAGTTTTTGTACGTTTCTTATGCAAATGAGTTAAAGGGATATATTTCTTTGTAAGGGTATTATTATAATAAGCAATTGGACCAATTATTACCATGTTGAAAGTCTTTCAAACGGAGGTTACTTAACACTAGGTGCTCTCTCTCTACCTAGTGAAAGACCAGGCATTTAATATTATAATAATAATACCATCTGTCGTTAGTGCGATATAACGAATGGTTTTGTTTAATACTTTCGTGTTACTGAGGCCTTTTAAAAGTATAAATCCTACAATCTTGTTCGAGTGTGGTTGTACATGTCTTCAAGTTGCAAATCCCACTCTATTGGCTGTACCGTGTAAAGAAACCACGGAATGAAATTTATTATCATTTCAGGTATTAACAACCGGTTACCGATTATGGATTTCACAAATACATAATTATCGTCCACATGAAGTACGTACAAAATGCAGTAAATCTGGCTATATAACGATTACATACTTATGAGACTTGGTCATCGTCAATATTCATAGGGTTTTTTTTTCTTTCGCGTACGGCGTTATGCGCTGGTGTGCAGTGGTTCGACTCCGTGGCTCGTGCCGTGTCACGGTAACGTTTCTCGTTTGTGTACTTGTGCGGTAACACTGATCAATCCAGCGTTGGTGTGTAATGAGTATTGCTTGTTAAAAAATGTCTGTATGTATGTATGGGTCCTGTCTAGCCCGCCATGGTTTTTTTCGTCGTACTGTTGGTCACTGATCACCTCTAGTTGAAAAATGGTCTAGAAAAGGACTGTAGTTTACCATATTGGCTGTTGCTTGGGTTTGAACGAAGGAGTACTTTCATGTTCAAAATAGTTGCAATTATTAAATATTGTTTGTAGGATACATCCGATAGATGTTTGTTCAAATGGGAATTGAACTCTCAATCTACGGACCAGCCAAATTTATATTTTTGTATTTTCATATTGTTAATGCCTTTAATAAAGCATGTGCCTCGCTTTAAAAATAGTCTAAGGTTAGTACGCATAAAAATCCAGGATGTGACACGTCTCGTATCTAATTACCATTATTCATTGCTGACGGGGCTGGCACCAAGCCACGGCAGGTAGCGCCGCGCTGGTCCCATTGTTGAAAGAATCCAGGCGCCGCAGAGCGTCCTTTGGAGGTCCCACGTGTCATGTAAAACTAAGTAGGCTTTGAATAACTTGTTTCAGAGTGCATTTCAATGTAATAATGTATGTAGGTTGCAAAGTAATTTTTGTACTGGTTTGATATCGCGTTCGGTCTAAAATTGTTAATATTATGCCGGCAGGCCAGCTCCCTTATCGGGTAGGAAGAGAGCACAAAAGCATTTTAAATCGAAGGTTAATTACTTAAAATTTTTGGTGTTCTGGTTTTATACAAGGGATAAAAAGGTTTTCTAATAGCGCCGCCGAATCGGTTTACGAATCAAAAAAATGTAAGCAACAAACATCTCGCTATTTCCGTGGCGTATTACCGTTAGAACTTGTGCGGACCGATAAAAAGTGCGTCCGGCTTTTAGGGAGATATTCACTAAAAACTGTTATTCGTCAGACGCGCGGAAGTCCACGCCTTGTTGAGCGCGCTTGTTAACTTAACATTTCGGATGTAAATTAGTGTTTAGTAATCAAGTGCTCGGCGTGCTGTGTCAACTTCAGGAGTGATAAGAGATATACTAGGAAAGATATTATTATGAAAGATTACTAAAGAGTTACTTTAGAAACATTGTATGTAGTGACATGTAAAAGAGGGGAGAGAGGGAATGAGTATGTAATGCACACATAAAGAGGGATAATCACATAAACACTTGTGATCATTAACATGTGTTTTATTATTAGCGATGCACGTGAAAGGTTAAGGGCATGGTGAGATATACAACAATGAAAGTATACTGCTTATCTGTGATCCCTAAGTTAGTTACAAGTTAGTAAGGAAGTCTGTGTGCGTCATTTTAATATAATATTAGCTTTTAGTACTAGCAAGCTGAAGTGGCAGTGGGCTGGTCACATCTGTCGCAGAACGGATAGCCGCTGGAGCAGACGTGATCTGGAGTGGAGACCGCGACTTGGCAAATGTAGTGTAGGACGCCCTCCAGCCAGGTGGAGTGACGATATACGCAAAGTGGCTGGCAATAGTTGGATGCGAAGACCTGTAGATCGAGCTCAGTGGCGTGCTATTGGAGAGGCCTATGTCCAGCAGTGGACGGGAGTAGGCTGATAATGTATGAATGAAATTCGCTTTTAAACAGTTTTATCGCTCATCGCTGCTGGTCTTACCGGTGGCCGGTGGTGCGTACCGAGCATTGATATATTAAGT
>DWEC01003900.1:0-10239 GCA_018245735.1 Microceris miodesmiata | reverse complement strand
AACGTAACTGGTGAAACGTGGGAGAGTGCTATAGTACTGTGCCTACCCCTATGGAGATTACAGGCGTGATGTTACGTTGTAATATATTTCATACAGCTGTATCGATCTTCAATTACTTGACTTTGTCTTGTAACAAAATGTAACGTCATGTAACGATTTATGCAGGCGAATGTTCATATAACACTATGAGTAAATTTGCGACACTTTAACATTCAGATATTTATGTGTGTAAGTATATATATTATATAAGCCACAGTAGGTTACAGTGTGTGGAAAACGGCTTTAACAAGAAAAATTGCAATTATCAAATACACTTATACCGAATACTAAGCAATTTGCCTAAATATTAATAATGACATTGCGATCTTATCACAATTTCAACTCAATCCAATCTTATTTTACCTTTCAAAATTATAAAACATTGTACTTTAATGATGGCCGCTATCAAAATTGTAGAATTAAGAAGTGACGGCTCAGAAATCAATATCGTATGGTTCAGTAATGTGGACAAAAAAGAAAAAAAATGTCAAAATCATGAAACATCTTAGCTGAGGGCTAAAATTATATTTTTTACTCTTGAATTTTAAAAGCAAGAATAGATAGGCATGTATTGTCAGAATAGATCTCGGCAAGTAAAGAAAATGTGCTTTTTCCTTATTTTTGCTAAGCATTTTAAATGACGTTAATTTAAATATGCTTTGAAAAGCTTAATATAAATGTAAGCGTATAGGACGGTGCACGATTAAAAATGACAGCAAAGTGAAAAGGTATTCTATGTTCATAAGTCTTCTAAGGATGGAAGAAAATCAATGATTCTATATTCAACAATATGAAAAATATGAAAATGGAATGCAAGACTGTACCATACTCAGAAAATATATTGAAAAAAAAAATTGAACTATCGTATTCCATATTGACACATGGTTATAACATAAAATTAACTTTTCAATTTAAAATGGACATACATAGATTCAATAGAAATGCGCTTAGGCATCAGTATAATACATTATTAATCATGATTTTGTATTTTGCCTAGGTATAAATTAACTTTTCACCAACTTGACAGAAATATATATGGTCTTTGTATGTAATTTATCTGTCATTTTTAATCTGTGTAACTATTGTCATTATTCGGAAAGCATATCCAGAATATATAACGGTAGTGAAGTAAAGTAAAAAAAATATTGTAAGTATAAAAAGAAAGGTCAAAATGAGAGGAATTAATCTAATTGTACATAAAATATAGATGTTTAATTGCGTCGTTATGCAACGTTCAAGTTTCAAATATATCTTAATTGTAATATGTAATTTTAAATAGTTTCTAATTTCCAGCGGACTTACTACTTGTATTTTTCTTTAAGAAAATATTAAAAAAAAATAGACTTGAGCACAATATTTTTTAAAATCTTCATTTACCGACAACATTTCGAAAAAAGAAAAAGACGCTTTTTATTCAACATCGTGTTGATGTACAATGTTAGAACATATCAAACATTTCAGTTCCAAAACGCCTTGAACAAAGATATATTTTCATGAAAAATAATAAAAAGAGATGAATATATTTTTCGCTGCATACTTAAAATTATTTTATTAATCAAAAAAAAAAATATATTATTCTTCATAGCACGTGTTACTAGCATTCTATAGACTATGATATAATATTAATGACGTTATATTAAATGAAAATTTTATTATTTCTTTAAAAGATCGTTGGGGACTGAGGATTATTGTATTTTGGTTGTTTAGAGTTATTAGATCATAGTGTTAGACTTTCGCGCGCTTTTCACAGGTGACATTAGCGGCCATTTTGAATCGGCTTGAATTCGAGTATCGGCTCAAAATACATATATTATATTGCCTATTTCACACGGTGCTAATTTAGGGGAAACTGAAAAATATAATCATTAAATTCGTTACAAAAATACCATAATAACATTGTAATTACTTTGTAACTACAACACTTATGATTAGTCAAGGAAACATTGTTGTTATAAAATGTCCAGCACGTAATAAGCATATGAGGCGCTACAACTGAAGTTTTAAGTCAGACAAGCATTTGCACATAAGCAGTGATAGCCTCGTGGTTAAGAATTCACCCTCTACTTCCGAACGAGCTGGTTTCAAATCCATGTCGCGCACCTCCTTACAAAAATGCATTTTGAGTTTAAATATCACTTGGTAACCGTGAAGGAAAACATCATGAGGAAGCCTGAACCCCTTAGAATTATTATTTAAAAAAAAAATTAAGGTGTGTAAAGTCTGCCAACCCGCAGTTGGCCAGCGTGGCAGACTATGGTCTTAACCTTCTCAATATCAGAGGAGACCTATATTCCAACAGTGGAATGATAAATTGGTAAGGCTGGAATTGGCTCGATGCTAAAAGCCTTACAAGAAATGATTTCCCTTAAACTAAGAAGAGCAGTTAACATCTTGCGACAACTATCTTTCTTTTTAAAGTTAAGATGTAAAATCTAACCCTCCGCTCCATTGTTAGCATTGTGTGAAGGGATGAACTTGTAATCGCGTTCGATGTCTATTTTATGCAATATATAAATGTTATAAGTTAGGACAATTGTGATTTTAACAATATAGATGGTTATGTTATCGTATAGTTAATATAATCGTATGTTCTAAATTATAATATCATGTAATGTTAAGAGATCATTGTTAGATTAGTGGATTTTAAAAGTTGAAAGTGTTAGATCGTTACTTTTGAGTGGATAATGATAAATAAATATTTATTTAGTTCTCCGAAAACAATTCTAATATATTCGTGCATTAGATTAACAGGAGCATGTTACAGTACAAATACTCGTACACTATTTCATAATTAGAACGCCATTTTGAATTTAAGCAGCAATTCGAAATTTGATATTTTAACGCAACTTACGTCACTTGCTCCTATTGGTCTAAAATCTGTACTCGATGTTATTCCGTATTTTATCCGATACATTGGAATTAATTGTTTGCTAAGATATTTTTCGCCTCGTTTTATTTGTTATACTTAAAATGAATGGTTATATTTTACAAATACCTAATATAAAAGTGTTGATGATCATAATGTACTGTGTATTTATTATACTTATGAAACTAGTTATTCCCAATAAAACAATGAGTTTTATTTTTTCGTGTAATCCTTGATTGAGTACGTTAAGATGCCGCTTGCAAAATTCAAATCATACATACATAAAAAGTTATTTATAATTGATGAACCATATTCCACTAGTCGATAGTCTGTACTCTATGTACCGCTACTGTTCGCCCAAACTCTTGTTTCACACTAACGGTATAAAGGTAAACGGTAAGGTTATATTGTAAATGCAATTTTATAACACACTAGCTGTACCCGGCGCGCGTTGCTACGCCAACAACTAAAATAAATTCATATCATATTCGTTTCCCCGGTCATACATATATATACCAATTTTCATAATAATCGGTACAATAGTTTTTGAGTTCATCGATGACATACAGACAAACATTCATTTTTATATATAAGAAGAAAAGAAGAAGAAGATAGTTGTCATAGAAAACATGACATAACATCACACCTGCATTTCCCCGGTGAGGACTAGAGGCTATCGATACAAGGGAACTAAAATGTATGCTGGTGGCAGGTGTCAGTCCAGCCAGTGTCTCCAACGCTCTCGTACCGCCCCAACGGTCTGGTGGAGTTCCGTGTGTCCGGCGAGGCGGGCGCGTTCGCAGGACTGCTGGGCACAGACGTGGAGTCCATCGCGACCGGCCTCGTTGGACCTGAAAGCCTCGGCAGTGGATTGGATACGCATTCGGTAATGTTTTGTTGCAATCGAATGAGTCAATTTTTTTAGTAGCAATAAGCTGGCGTCTACTACAATGTTAACTAATATTAAAATAAATAACGATAATTTAGTAAATAAAGTTACGTTTAGTAAAAGAAACTTACCTCAGTGTGTCTCATGCTGGTCTAAAAAGTGCCTTTTGATTTTTGTCTTGAATTGGCAGTTGTACACCGAAATAGACGCCGGCAATTTTCCGCTATTTAGTAATCTGCTGTCAACAGCAGATTGCTAAATATTTCAAAATAAAGGAAAATGCAATTGCTAATTGATTTTTTTTAATTACTAGCCATTGTTTATAATAACGGTAATAATAAAATTCGATCCATTTATCATTCCACTATTGGCATATAGGTTGTAACCTTCTCATAATGAGAGGATTAAAGCCATCGTCTGCCACGCTGGCCAAGTGCGGGTTGGCAGACTTTACGCACCTTAGAATTATTTTTTTATATTAATTCCAAGGTGTGTAGGTTTCCTCTCAATGTTCTCCTTCACCCTTAGCAAGTGATTAAAGTTAAAACGCACTTTTGTGAAGAGGTGCGAGCCGTGGATTTGAACTCCGCACCCATCGGAATGAGCGACTGAATTCTTAATCGCAAGGCTGTCACTGCTTTTAGCAATTGTTTACTCTTCTTAAAGAGAAGCAGTGACGAATTTGAACTTGAAGAATTAGAACGTGAAATTTGTAATTTAATTTGCAAAATCTACCTACATATCGGAATTATTGAAAGAGAAACCTCTTGAAATTCCTTATAGTATTCTTTTTTTAAATAGCTATATTTTTTCAAGTACAAAAACCCAAAAGCGCGTAGGTAGTCGGGATATCGCTCACGAAACTTTTAATAATAAAATAGCGCATAAGAATAGGTATTAATGTGTCTGGAGTGGAGACTGCGACTTGGCAAACGTAGTGTAGGACGCCCACCAGCTAGGTGGAGTGACGATATACGCAAAATGGCTGGCAGTGGTTGGATGCGAACAGCTGAAGATCGAGCTCAGTGGCGTGCCATTGGAGAGGCCTATGTCCAGCAGTGGACGGGAATAGGCTGATGATGTGTCTGTACCTGTCAATCCGTTGTTGAGAAGCAGTTAAAAACTATCTTCTTTCCTCACATTCCAGGTCGAACGTGAAGTAGAAAGTTTTAGTGGTTTGCAATACACGGTATTCAAGAACGAGGACCACATAGCCGGCCTGGGCTTAGATGTGGGAGGGAAAACCGTTTCAGACGTGTTTCGGGTAAGTTTCCCTAATTTTGGTATTTCGTTACATGCGTTTTAGATCTCCTACTCACAGACATGTTATGTTTCAGAATGCCGGTGTTGTCGTTCTGACTGACGGTGTAGTAAGTTTCAATAAACAAAAAGGTAAATCATTATTTGTTCAGCTGTATTTATTGTTAAAACATTAAAATATCATCAATAATAATAGTTGACTGCCTCGTCGGTCGAGTGGTTGACCGGGAGGTCCTGGGTACAAATCCCGGGTTGGATGCTATTGAATTTTTCTAATGTAGAATTTCCAATAGTGACTCGGAGTCTCAATCTTTGCCTGGTCTATGGCAATAGGGTCACCAACTATTTCATGGGACATAAACGTGTCTGGTGAAACGTGGGAGTGTGTTACACTCCTCTGCCTACCTGATCGGGGATTATAGGCGTGATGTTACATTAATAATAGTTAAAATATCTAAGTTACGATAGAAAACATCAAATATATTTTTATTTCTTCTGTGGACAGATCCTTCAATAGATTGGCCGGAAACGGGTACTAGAGCTCCTCAGGCCGGCCCGTATGCCTTCAGTCGACTACCTCCACCGCCTTCACCTCGTTTCTATCTCACTTTATCTCCTCACAACACTTGGATGTTCACAAATCTCACTCTCGGGTACGGTTTTTAACATCATTAAATCAATAAGTGCTATATTTTTCAATTCAAGCTAGTTTATAAATTCACTAATATCAATTATTTTAGTAATGATGGAAAGGGCACCAGGGAACGTTGGTCACCGACCCAACCAGGCGAATGGTCTGTTGGAGCGTTTGCTATACACCCGACACTGGGACTGGGTCTAGCTTCTCCCCAGACCTTCACAACCAGTGTACCCTTGTCTATCACTGCCGAACTGCCAGAAACTTTACAGCGGGGAGAAGTTTTGGCGGTCATTGTAACGATAAAGAGTACTCTCCCTATTGAATCGTCCGTTGACGTTACCTTCCACAATTCGGACCAATACTTCGAATTCGAGCCCTTAGAAAGTACAGCAGACTCCAGTAAAAGTAAGTACCCACAAAATGGTATATTCAGTTTAGATACCAAATAATTTAATCGTTATTGTTAATCGTTAATATTGACTTGACGTTAAAATGCGTAGGTTAAACAATTGTATACTCAGAATAACCATTGTATCCATCACTCTGGGATAGCCTGGTTTTTAACTTGCGTAGAATTACCCACTTATTATATACACTAGAGTATAAATGGGGATTTCATGATCCACCTGAGAAGTTTTTTCAATATATAATATTTAAATGAATATTCAGAAATCGAGTTGTTTAAACGCGAGCGAGTTTCTATCGGGCCGAAGGGCAGCGCCAGCACAGCGTTCTTGGTGAGCGCCGTGCGCACAGGCGACGCGCCCGTCATCGTGGAGGCCAACAGCAATGGTGTGACGGCCTCGCTCTTCCGTACCATTGATGTCAAGGTACACCCTGATCTTTCCCACCCATTTCTTATACCATGTCAAATTTAGTACCTACTTGATCGTATTCAAGGTTGATATCCATTTTACTGTCACAAATTATGGTATCTACGAGTACTTAATTATCCTCATATTTAGCACCTACATAATTGTTGCCCGACGTGGTCGGCACATTTAATATATAGTTAATTTTCGTCAAACATTATCGCCTTACTTGGTATGACCTATTGCAAAACATCGCATGAGGTATTTAACCAGCAGAGGTCCAATTTTACACGTTGCTGAATATGTTATTCGGTACGTCCAGGACGGATACGAGGAGGAGATATGGTCGTGGACGCTGCTGGACGGTCGGCAGGGAGTGGCGCGCGGCAACGTGAGCGTGAGCGCAGCGGCTGGCACGCGGCTGAGCGGCGCGGCGCTAGAGGCGTGCGGCGACGTGCTGGCGCCGGCCGCGCGCGCGCTCTCGCGCCCGCCCGCGCCCGCCGCCGACGCGGTGTACGCGCTGCGACCTCTGGCACGCGCCTGCGTGCTGCTCGACTACCTGCAAGTGAGTAGACGGATAGACGGAAGGCAATTGGTTTAGCCACCTTATATTAACCCGCACTACTGTCGTTACGATAGCGTCGGCATCTTAAAGCCCCTTGTAGAAATAATATACCATTTTAAACATTGTACTCTGACTGTTTCGTTGATTGAGTGATTGCTAGCGTGACTGCTGGTCGGATGTACCTGGTTAGAATCTGAATTTGTGCCCAGTATATAATAATAGGTTCATCCCATAGACATAGAATTTAACAGATGAATCTTCGGACAGTACTTTGTCTCCCTCTTGGATAATACAGGCACAAGGATAAAAAACATTGCACAATAATAATATCATTTACATTCCCAGGTCACTGAACAGGAAGATGAAGTAGCGATAACAAAAGAGGCGCGCGCCCAGGTCGCGACGGGCTACCAGCGCTTAATGGCTTTTCGCCAACATGACGGCTCGTTCTCCCAAGAAACGGGTGATGATGCGGAGGGGGATGTTTGGTAACTGTATATTTAGCGATATTTTTAAATTGTTATTTGAACCGTTATGGAACTTAACATTATCGCTTATCTAGCTTACATATTTGACACATAGGCCTCAATTAAGATTGAGATTAAAAATATATACTTTAAACCTTAGTGCAGTGAAATTGGGCACGAAACACTGTTTCACATATATGGCCTCGGGCCATATATGAATAAAATTTCAACAAAGATTTACAGTCGTTAATTATAATCATGGTAGTGATTGTTGTACCAAGTAAAGTTATCTGAACTTATAAGGATTACAAAACGTATATTTTTATTCAGGATGACAGCAGTAGCTATCAGATGGATGTGGAGAGCGGCGCGCTACTTGGAGGTGTCGCCCGACGCAGCAAGCAAGGCAGCGCGTTGGCTAGCGTCGGAGCAGAACGTCACGGGCGGGTGGGACCCACCGGCTGCCAGGGACGACCCTCGCGCGCAGCGT
This sequence comes from Microceris miodesmiata, assembly GCA_018245735.1. Classification (NCBI taxonomy): domain Eukaryota; kingdom Metazoa; phylum Arthropoda; class Insecta; order Lepidoptera; family Hesperiidae; genus Microceris; species Microceris miodesmiata. Next base: position 2,211 of record DWEC01003900.1, on the reverse strand, counting down.
GCTGTGCCCCTCACAGCTCACGCCCTGCTTGCGCTGCTCGCTACTAAGGTTGAACAAATATAACTAATCAATTGATCCAGTTGCATGTTTCTTAAATCGAGCAACCATTACTCAAAAATTTTATTACGCACACGTATTTTCATATCTCTACTCTTTTAAAGACATGTTTTCTTTTTGTACATATCCGATACACCAAACCATACAACGATCGTAGCACATATTTTCAAACATTAAATAGCAAAGCGTGTTATTAAAATCTTGAAATGAACTAAATACTTTCAGGGCAGCGACGTGTTGCACAAGAATGCAATAAATAAAGCCGTAGACTTCATTGCGAGAGGAATCTCCGAGGACTTAGACGCTTATTCTCTCGCTGTGGCGGCGAGCGCGCTTGCGGCCGCCCAGCATCCTCAAGCGACGCAGGCTCTGCAAATGATGGATAAATACGTTAACACTACGGGTATGTACTGATAAGGCGCTTAAAAAAAACTATTTTTCCGTATAAAGTGTTCAAATGGACCTGAAGCGAATTGTTTAAATAAATAAAATTCAAATAGCATGCAGTGGCTTCAGCAGTTATATTGGTTGTTACGAAATGCCTCCAAATAAATAAAACTTGTCCTCATTTAACTGATAATAAGATTCGTAGGCATTAAGTCATAGCACCAGGATATGATTATTATTACTAACTAACTTGTTTACGCAATCGTGGTATAGAAGAGTGCCTACACTATTCGTGATTGAACAGAATCGACGCTGTTCTGGTCGCGGCGGGTGTCGGGCAACGAGTGGCGCAATCCTTGGCTGCGCGGCAACAGTGTGTCGGCGAGCACGGCGGCCTGGGCCATGCGGGCCATGCTCGCGGCGAGGCTGGTCGACCGTGCTGCGCCTGTAGCCCGATATCTGCTGGAAGCTTTGCCACCCAGCGACCAAGATCCTGATGTGGTTTGTGCTATAATTCCATGAAATTATATGTTGTGATATTTATCAAAATTTTCTAGGAGGCATCAACTAGTATCTGCACTTATAAATACTACATGAAGTGAGGATTGTTTTTCGTTGTTAATACTTGATAGAAACTTTATGCAAATGATCAGTACAGTAAACCAAGATAATTATTTTGCTCATTTACTTAAATCGTGGCACTACATTTTTTCTGAAACTCTTAATTAATTTTGTGTTTCAGCTTGACTCCTTATCACAATATGCGGCACTGATCAAATCTCCCACCAAGCTAAGAATAGCTGTGAACGTAACCGGCTTCGACGAACCTCGACAGTTCAACATCGACAACGAAAACGCTCTCATTATACAAACGCAGCTGGTATGTGTCGAATTTTTTTTTTAAATTTTGATTGCAATGTTTAGAATTACCCGAGATTGATAGAGTTAACACCTTTATCATTTCAATAAGCTTCAACTGTCCTAGTCCTATTGAGAAGTAATATAGAGACACTACTAATATGTACATATGTGTGCAGCAGTGATAGAGAGTCAAGTGTTAGTATGTGCGTCCGTAGGTCCGGCTGCGTACGGGCACAGTGAGCGCGCGCGCGACGACGGAGGGCCGCGGCGCGGCGGCGCTGGGGCTGTGGGCGCGCGACGCCACCAACGTGACGGGCGCGTGGCCGCGCTACACGCTCGACCCGCGAGTCGACCACGTCTCCACGCAGGCGCGCCTGCAGCTCTCCGTTTGCGTCGGGTACGGCACACGAATATAGTTTTAACAATGTTTATCTGTACATTACAAATGCATGTACATTTATGTTATAGAAATCTTATCGTCCTATTTTAGATTTGTCGCACAAGGGAACGAAACTGAAAGTGGATTAGCTCTACTGGAGGTCCAGTTGCCTTCCGGCTACCTGGCGGATATAAATACAATCACAGAACTGACCGTAAGTAGTACGTTTGTAATAACAAGTTTTTTTTTATTTAATTTAAAAATACTGCTTGCCATAAAGAATAAAGATCGGAACCTAAAGGAAAAATTTATATAACGAAACACATGTTTTAAGTTATTCTTAATAATCTGTATAGATTTTAAAGTCTTCTATCCCGCACCTATCCTGTATGATTTATGTCGTAATCTTTCGCATTCGAAGTGTAGGCCCCTAGGACACAGTGGGACAATAAATGGGTTAATTATGCCAGTAATATGTAAAGAAATATTCTGCGCTCTTTATTAAATTCCGAATACTGTTTTTGTAC
>DWEC01003899.1:0-10241 GCA_018245735.1 Microceris miodesmiata | reverse complement strand
AAAAACGTACGTGAGTCAAGCCGGTACATTCATAATCATGTGTATAAACACTCACGAAACATTTAATAGTAAAACATGAAATGCGTGCATGAAACACAATAACATGAAATCTTATATATTGAAGTCATACACTAATATTACTATTACAAAGAAGTCAGTTGTAACAGGAAGTCAGTCAAAACATGTCAAGATTTCGTTTCCTTAACCATGGTAATCTTTTTTAAAGGACTATCTTTTTTGGGCTTCGGATACACTTAGAAGTAGGTGTTAGTCGTAAGTAGAGTATGAAACCTTACAAGAGGTTTACATGGCGTGAGACTTAATGAACTGGAAAAATTCAGGCCAGGTTCACAAGATTTATAACGAGGTTAATTCTACTGCTAAGTTTAACTACAAGTGTCGTTATGTTGATTGTGTATAAGTACACATATTTTCTAAGCTCTGCATAGTCTCATAATTTCTAAAACACTTGACGATTTCATTGTTTTTAAAATGTTATATATTTAGAAATTGTGTACTGTTATTTAATATTTTGCGTTACTTTTACGTTCTTTGATTGAATTAATCTGTAAAATTCCATGTTAATATGTACATACATATGTTTATGACAACTCAATTTCATGAAAAAAAATTACGATATATTTTTCAGTAGGTTTAAGATTCTGCCTTCCATATAGAGGACTGCATTTTAAGTCCGTGATATACCAGATTTAAATATACCCTAGAAAAGTATAGGAAAACATTGCTAGAATATATTTGCACCTGTAAATTCTTCTTGAGATCTTCCCTAACATGTATGAAGTATGCCACTTCGTAATTATCTATGGTAAACTATCGCTTTACCCGCTCTCATTCTACGGGAACACCCGCGTACCACAAAGGATCTATAAAAAAAATATTGAGTAACAATTAAATTTCAGGTTACAGAAACGGCTCTTATAATCGTATAATGGAAATAGTAGCTAGAATCGCATACATTTAGTGGTTTGCTACGAATAATAATACCTGTTAATAATCATAGTAAAAGTAATCACAAATAATATGAGTAACGGATATATTATGTGTTATGTTTCAGTAAAGAAATTTAAAGTATATTTTTGTATGTACTGGGTATCTCAATATACATATACAAGTCACATGTGAATGCTGATGCATGATAGGGTATACAGTTTGGGTTAGCAATGCGATTTTTTATTGGTTCATTTCAATTGCTTCGTTGATCTTGTTGGTCACAATTGAAAACGTGACTTACATATTCATGCTATGCTATCTGATTATGGAAAACACAATTTTTTTTTCTCTGCATCTTAGTACGCAGTTAAATAAGTTCTAAGATATTCTCATGTTATCATTTCTATCTCAAACCTGATTAGTATTAATATCAAATCCATAAATATAATCAGTTATTGTAAAGAAATCTTTATGGATTTGTAGAATTTGTCAGTTTGCAAACTGACGCATAAGAAAAAAGTAATTTTTACGTATTGTATCATTTGATTTGAAATGTTTCCTTTTCTATGCCAAATGAGCTTATGTGACACTTATTCTAGATGTAATTAATATAACCATAATAATGAAATGTGGTAAGTTAAACAAAATGTATATATGTTAAAGGTGAAATATTTAATGGTATAGTGAAGTCATCTGTCATAAGTTAAGCTCATTTACACGTATAACGTAACTTCACGCCTGTAATCCGCGAAGAGCTAGGCAGATGAGTGTAGTACACCTTCACGTTTCACCAGTTACGTTCAAGTCCCACAATGGAATAGGAGGTAACCCTATTGCCATATAGTGGGCACAGATCCAGACTTCGAGCCACTATTAGAATTTTCTACTAGAAAATGTAGGTTAGAACAATTGTATAATATTAAAAAAAGTTTTATAAAGAAATGAAGATTGCGTTTGAAAATGTAAACTATTAGAAGCAGTTCAACTATGACAGTCGGATGTACCCGCAACAAGCGCGGACGGTCACCATTCTCGGTGTGCTCAAAGAGGTCACAACATGCTGTTGACTTTTTGCGCCCGGTGCCGTTCGTGGAGAAAATGACTTAGTTAACCCAGATCCGCTCTTTGCGTTTAATTAAATCTGATTTCATTGTACAAATGAACGCTGGTAAGAAATCGTTTAATGAGCCGTAAGTAATTTCCTTTCGTTTAATAACATAATGTCGTATACCTAATTACTTTAATGATTAATTACAAGGATAATTAAATAAATGACCTATATTGACACATATAATCTTACGGTAATAATTTAAATGACTCGTCAATATCAACATTCTTTGACACAATGGTGATGATATATGGAGATATGTCTATACCAGACCATAGTAAAAATTGACGTGACTTACGAACTTTGCCTCAATGATTACGTCAATTATACATTTTTGAACACGAAATAAGTAATTTAAAACAATAATTTGAATCATTTTTAACAAACTCATAAGTAATAACAACATGAGAACTATATTTAAATGAGCCAAAAGTAACGGATATCATCACCTCGTAGTTATACTTATCCGATAGTTTACCAAACCATCGGACTGAGGTTCAAATCTGAATATTAAAAACATTACTGGACCAAATCTTTTTACTTCTCATCGCTGACCATATGCCTACCTCGCAACTGTGGTATGCCTGGAACATGCTCCATCCACTATTCCAATACGGTTAGGCAGAGATATCTACCATTTATTTGTCTGTAATGTATACCTGTTTAGTTTGTCTAATACTAGTAAAATGTATGCATCATTCACGTAACATCAAATTACTATTTAAATTTCCATCAAGACTGCCTGCCGCTTTACTTTTGAACACGGCTAAGAACAAATTGCAAACTTAAACGCCATAAAGAAATTAGAGAACTACAAGTCGTGTGAACGTCTCATCATGGTTTCATTAGTAGCTACAGTCGGTGATATTTAATCTTAAACGTATTTTTTTTTTAATTTGAACATGCTTATCAAAAATTTGTATTCAGATCCATATACCACGCAACTCGAATAACAAGTACTTGATATTATGACTCCTGTAACCAGCATCCAACATCAAATAGATATGACAGAAGTGAATTCCAAAGATCAGAAATAGTTCTTAATATTAAGAAGTGAAACGTGGGAGGGTACTATACTCCTCGGCCTACCCCGTCGGGGATTATAGGCGTGAAGTTACGTTAAAAATAATTATTATAGTATTCAAATTTATACAAAGCCGAGGGTAGATGTGAAGCTCTTTCTAAGGCCGGTTACTATCTCAATCCTTTGTTTCCTGCAAAAGCAATTTGTGCGGGCCGCTAAGTGAGCAGTTATGCGGTTCGGCTAATGTGGCCGAGTGTACAGTAATGGTGGAGCGAGTGTATGATTTAGTGGACAAGCTTGGAATGAGTTAAACCGTTCTTAAACAGCACGGGTTACCCGCGCAATGCGAATATTGTTGGGCTCGTTCCAGGTTCCACCTTTGAAAACATCCAATAAGCACGCGCATGCGCACGGTCACGCCTGCATTTACGCATGTACAAAATAAACTAAATATAATTAATGTACTTTAAACATGTTCACATTTTAGCATTAATTTCAGCCGGTTTTACAAAGCGCTACTATATACATATATCGTTAGGATGACTATTATTAAATTATCACGCCACATCCTTCGCGAAGTCCGCAGAGGGCACTGAATAAATAATGTATTAGTAATTCCTCCAGAAACAATCACTATATTAACTGTATAAGTTTTTTTTTTCTAAACTAACTTCATAACTTGAAATGTCTTCCCGCAACATGTTCCGCATATATCGCTGCAACTATCAGCGGCCCGGACGTCACGCTCGGGCCGTGTAAACTCGCCCGCAGGCACACATCACTGCTTATACATTCCATAGAACGATTCACGCACTAGCAATGAGCTGTTAAAACATCTAACGATATAGAACTGGGATTTATAGATGCTTCTAGGTTCTTATATGTTTACTATATTGTCTCTTCAGGCCCCCGGAAAGCGGACAGCGAGTGCACATATCTCTATACTTAAATACCGACCTGATATGCTTCACTTACTTTCATCACGCTACGAGTATTTCATACATAGTCTTACACTTGTATGATAATCGTTATTCCTCTTCTTATATTATATTTGATTTAATAGTATTGGTTAGGCGTCGTCTTAATAAAACGTGATTAACGCGTTTGAGAGAACCTAAAAGAGAACAGAGAGAAAAAAGTTGAAATAATAAAGAAAAATAAGAAGAAAAAAGAGAATTCAAAGAAATTAAGAATAGCGTCGCGACATACGATAGCAAAATATGATATTTTAGTAAACCTATAAACTATGCCTTTAGTATTGGACAGCTTACACAAAGGACGTGTCATTTTTTTCATTCGTTCATTCGTTTTCATTGACGTTTTCATTCATTCCCAAGCAATCTTTCTGATATTCTCATTGCATTGTTGTCCTCCTGATATATAGACAGCACTCGCTCTTAGCTCACAGTTAGGTAGCAATTGTTCATGTCATTCAATAATGGTTCATTCATTCAGTAACCCGTCACAATCAATATTGAGCCCGTATGTAGTAGAACTTGCATATGATTCAAACAATTCAAAGTGATAAACTAAAGCTATGGAACAACCTTCAGGCGTCGCGCAATTCGTGCGGCAGAATACGCCCAACAGTAGGATTCTGGCTTCATATCTTAATATATGTTTTTATATACCGAACATTATATAAATACTGCCTGGTTGGTCGAGTGGTAATGAGCACAACTGCCGATCGTGAGGTTCTGTTTTCAAATCCCGGGTCAGATACTATCAGGTTTTTCTAATTTAGAATTACACCCGATGTATGGCGACAGGCTCACCACCTATTCCATAGGATGTAAATTTAACTGGTAAAAAGTGGAAGTGTACTACACTCCTCTGCCTACCCCTTCGGAGATTACAGGCGTGATGTTACGTTCTATGTAAAGTTTGCATAACTAATATAAATTATATTATTTGCACACTTAAATTGACTCTAAACGAAACACTCAAGATGATAAAAAAAGTCCCATACAATGTTCAAATTATTTTGAATTTCAACGATTAAAACGTCACTGGTGACAGTTACTTTACAATATATAAATATCCTAAATATTCTAAAAAAATATTCACTCTTCTTCTGCCCACTTTTCTACAGTAACATGATCTAACCTAACCGTTAACTTTACAACTAACTAAGAAACAAATCAATTACGAAACTGAAACAAGACGTGACTGAAACGTGACAGAAACAAGATTCCAAATCCAAATAAATCAGCCGCAACACAACATGCTGTCTATGGTAGCTCATGTTCTCGTGTAGCGGTCGGCGTTATTAATTTACAAGGAGTATTATCTGGCTGCAACGGACAGACGGGTTTAATTCATGCAATATTGTTACAGGTAGCCGCTTCCGGGGTGAGCGTCGCGGCCCGAGATGTGAGTGTTTACGGTTACGACTGCGCACGCTGGATGCGTTATGAGTTCCCAGTATTTATTCACTTATTGTTTGCTTGACAATTTATTATGCGGTTCGCGTGTTCATAAATTGAATACACCTAAAGCGTTTGCCGCAACACGACCTCTCGGCAATATACATATGTATACCCACAAGTATGCTACAGGAATTATATTATATATATAAAGATTTATAATCATTCATAATTATTATGGTTACATAAATTTGATTTGTTAAGTAATATAAAAAAATTATAATCATTTATAAATATAATACAACTAAAGGGGCTCTACTGCATCATTATATAACTTATATACATATTTATAAGTTCAATAAGACTTCAGGCACTTCGCCATAAAACGACCTGTAAAATTAGTTTCCTAGTGATAGTATAACGTAGGTATATCAATTTATTTGATGCAAAAGTTAGTGCGACTGACCGCAGTCGAAAGCAGTAGGAATACAGTTTTATGTATTATTAAAATATTTGTCTATGAGAAGAACCTGCGAAATACATAAGTGTATGTGCAATTCTTATACATTTAGCCTTTATTGAGCCTTTCCGTTTATGAAATACACGTTGTCGACTTCGAAACCTTTAACCTTCTAAGTTTATTTATGATAAACTTAGAACTTCAGTTATGCTTTCTAACACATTCTGCACGTCCCTTAATAATAAAAATAATATTTAGCGAAAATATGTTTCACGGCTTTTTGAGCACATAAGTGTATCTACATTCCAGATATCTGCTTATATACATAATTTTACATCCATGCTCAAAATGAACATTCCTGCACATACTATAAAGATTTTTTTATTTGGGAATCTAACCCACAACCGTCAGCCCAGCATCCACTCACTAACGACTTGACCAGCGGGACACTCAATAAAATCGAATAATAATAAAATCCAATAAGAACTAACTCCTAGAATTATGCTGGAGCTGACTGAACAAGCTCAGTAAGCGATCACAAGTCAGCACATGTCATGTTAGTTAATATGGTATGGTAAGACGTACGCGGTACGGTATTGGCGATCGCCTTGCCAACTTGCTAACTGCAGGCGGTAGGTGGCGCTAGTTGTCTTGTGAGCAAGTATCAAGAATAGTTAGGCCGTGTCTCGATATACTTGTAGGACATTTTAGTTCCCATATCGTAAGTTATTGTCTTCTATATCCCTATATTCTAACAAAATATGTAGCAATCGTTAGAGAATATATGAAAAATCGTATTTGTACATATCATTCCAATAGTGGGTATTTAGATTTTCGTATTTAAATTGCATAGCAATGATTATACGTAATATGGATTAATTGACGAACGAAATATAATCTTAGATCGATCGGTACTTTATAACAAGTATACAATATGGACGATCTTATGCGACAACACCTCAAAACACAATAATTACTATAGATTTACCACATCTAAACATTATGATGTAGCGTTCATTGTAATATTCCGCTCTATCACAGTAGAGTCAATGACTGCACAGTAGTGGGTAATTCAATTTCATACGCGCAACTACTGCCTTGTGTGAAATTAGACGTATTTAGTTCCACGCTCCTTAATGATGATGGAAGTTCTGTCTGGTCCGGTATATACTGATTTAACCATTTATAATTATGAACTAGACTTCCGTTAAAGTTAAGATTTTGTCAATTCTAAATTTGAACACCAATGATTAATATTACGTTTTTTTCTTCCAAATCGAAGAGCGCTAAAATGTATAAAGTATATGTATAAAGTACAAATATATATAGTCTATGCTTTTATCGATTGTAAACTCAAGTTTAATGCTTCAACCGTAACATTGTGGCGAGTTATAACACATAACATCTTTAATACTGCTCATATTTATTAGGAAACGGCCACAGCACTGAAAAGTGGAAAAGCTTAAAAATAAAATGTACGACGAATAAAGTCACTTTGGTATTCGCCTGTACTTGGTGCACGTGTTTAGGATGTTCTGCACGATATCAACTACTAGTGTTACGTGTACAATCGCGCTCTAAAGTAAGTGTGGTCACGTGCTACCCCTTGCCTCCTACTCAATTACGTAATGGTCAATGACCATTTATAATGCACCCTTTTGCGAACACTGCGGTGTTATGGACTGGTTTAAATAGATATTGTACGTGCACTGCGACTTTGTATTATATTGTTTTGTTTTGTAAATATATCACCTTTACTCATCATAGTAAATTATTTTTATAGACTAGTTCATTTTATATAAAAAAAAACTTTTCCAATTGTAAAAGTATATATTAAGCCTGAAAAGTAGCCTTTACCTTGAGCCTGTTGGTACGTTATTAATACAATTTTAATTATAATTGGACACCGAAATAAATTACGAAAAAAGACTATTTTATGTCATGTCCATACATTACACTAATTAATATAATCAAAACATGTAATATACCTCTGCAGCCATTTTAACGCCCTACTGTTGGGCCAGGTTCTTTATCTATAGTAATAATACTCGTAAAACCACAGTATATACTGTACATACTGCGGTACTATTGCTGGCCTACAATGCACTTTAACTTTATTCTTAACAAATAAACAGAATAATGGAAAGCTAATATTCAACTGCTGTTATATAACCTAAATTTGATATATTAAAGTGTCTCCACAAAATAGCCTTTTGTTATAATACGAAAACCTTACATAGCGAATCCAATATCGTAATTTTCATTTCTATCTTGCGGTTCCTGGAGGGATAGTAGATAAGATGCTAGATTGGTTTATCATGCAAATGTACTGTGAATTGTCTTAATTTGGACTTGTTCCCGGGGGCGTAATTTAATTGCCTTATCTTTCGAAACGTCCGGAGCTGTCTCACTAAGGGTTTATAGTGAAACTCGTTTCCAGTAACTATGAACAAACAGTTTCCATGGTCATTATTTCGTATAGCGGTGTTTTCATGACAAAAGAAAACAATATATTTTTTAAATTCTACTGTTATATTATTTTTTACTTTTTTTGTACCCAAGTATAATATATTTCGGACGTATATCCTTTTGAATATAAAAACGCAGTGACATCTCTGCTATAAAAACCTTTATAACTCTCAATAGCTGCGTAGTACTTGACTCTTAGAAATAAGCTGCAATCTGATCCCATCAAGTCTTATCCGATGCCTTTAAGGCAGTTTTATATCAGCACACTGACTGCTTAGTCACTAACTCATACTAACCTAATAATAATAATTTCTATGAAATAAATTTCATGAACAGTTATTCTGTTGCGTGTTGACAGTTGTACGTATATGAGTGCAATGAATTAGCTAATAATTCCTAGGCTATAAGGCTGAATTAGCTAATAATTGCAGGTCTAATGTATTCGTAGCACGAAACGCAAACAGAGCTAACGTTACATACTTGTTACAATAGTGTGTATGTACTATATGAGGTATAAATGTAGAGACCTCCTCGCAAGTTTCTGTAATCAAATATAAATAAATCTAAATCAAAGTAGTAAATGGGTTATAATTTAAATTTAAGTATTAATTATTTTTAAGGAGACTATTCTGTCGCCTCTCGGGATAAAACTATTACGGCATCCGATTGATGCGTAGTAAACTACGAAACTTAACATTATTGGTATTTTTAATCAGCAAAAAAGATAGCGGTATACTGTTGATACATATTATGAAATATAATATTTATTAGGTATCACCGCAAGTTGAATCCGAAGTTTCTAGAACAACGAACTACGGTAGACATACGGGTACTCCTTGTAATTCGCCTCGCTATAGTTATAACCCGTTGGAATCCAACAGACGTTAAACATGCGAGTATGTAAATATTGAGTGCTGCACGTCCGCAGCCTATTATATTATTATTTCAACTCATAACAACTGACCCACAAAGCAAATCGTCTATAAGACGTAATGCCATTACATGGACTCATAATACTACATTTGATCACGTGATAGTGCCAACTGATCGACTCTATTACGTAGAGTTCGCACGCGATATCAGACGTATTGTTTTCGGCTGTTTGTTTCGTAGCTGATAGCCCTACATTTGTATGGCTGGCATAAATATGATTAAATATGATTAAATGAAATGATATGATTAAATGAATAAATTCACTTGATTTTAGAGAGAAAACAGAGTACATTTCTGTACATTTTTTTTTATAAAATAGTATCAAAAATAGTTCGGGGTCTATGTCCGATGTATGGCTCACCGCCTATTCCATGGGACGTAAATGTAACTGGTAAAATGTGTGGGTGAAGACAAACTCCTCTGCCTATCCTTTCGGGCCTTACAGGCGTGTTGTTCCGTTTTAATATCAAACTTACGCATAAAATATGCGGCCAGGAGTATGAAGAGGTTAACTATGAATAATTCGCATGTAACCAATATAAGGTCGAGGATAAGGTCGGCTTGTGTATCAATTTCCTAATAACAACGTACCTGCTTAATCGTCTTCGAAGTTCACACGCGATAACCAACGAGGAATTAATTATTTCTGTAACTTGCGACCTATGCTTTTGACTATGGATGACTATACACTCGTATGTATAAAAATAATTACTGAGTATTTAATATAGCAGTGATAACGTACTGGTTAAGAATTCAGCCCTTCACTCCGGGGGTTCCGGGTTCAAATCCGTGGCGCGCGCCTCTTTATAAAAGTGCGTTTTAAATTTAAATATCGAGGAAACCTACACATCTTAGAAATTACATAATAAAAAAAATCTAAGGTGTGTGAAGTCTACCAATCCGCACTTGGCCAGCGTGGCAGACTATGGC
>DWEC01003898.1:0-10241 GCA_018245735.1 Microceris miodesmiata | reverse complement strand
CTCGCAATATTACTGTTGATGAAACATGGATTCGACAGTACGATCCGAGTCAAAACAGGAGTCCATGCAGTGAATAGAAAAGGGAGAAAAGCCCCCATGGCAGATCAAAGCGGAAATATCGACGCCCAAGCTCATGACCGCTGTTTTTGGGATTGTATAGGAATTTTGTTTATCGATTACCTTCTTAAAAATACTGCAAGGAACGGAGACTATTACGCCGCATTGTTGACAAAAGTGGTTGTTGAAAAGAAGAGGCAAATTAGCGAAAGAAATCCTGTTATTTTTCAAGACAAGGCGCCCATCCATAGTGCGCGAGTTACAAGGCATGCCCTTTGCTGTGAAAGGATTCGAAGAAATCTTCCGCCCACCCTGCAGTCCAGACCTGGATCCTAGCTGTTTTTCCTCTTTTCGAATTTGAAAAAAGGACCTCCGAGTACGGAGATTTTCTAGTGATAATGAAATTAAGGCGGCCGTAAACGAATATTTTCAAGAGAAAACAGGCGATAAAAGCCTTTTATAGAAAATGTCAGAAATGTATTGAAATAGAGGGAGATATTGAAAAATATTTTTTTATACATTTATATTGGTATTTTTAATACCTTAGGCTCAAAACTTTTCAGCCGACCCTCGTATACTAATCATACTAATATTATAAATTCCAATGTAAGTTTGTTTATGACGCTTTCACGCGAAAACTACTGAACCGATCATCATGAAATTTTGTACACATGTTCTTGGAGGTATTAGAAGTAACATAGGATACTTTTCATTAATTTTTTTTTTATGTAAGATAAAAATTGCTTGTCAAAAAAATCTCAAAATCTAGCTACTTCAACGTCATCTAGCATTCCAGTAATGAAGTTCTAACCCTTAGAACCGTAATACCGTCGCACTGTATTACTCACAGTCACGACAATATCCAATCCAATCCAATTGACTACAGTTTCGGCTGTTTGGAATTTTTCTATATTTATAGTTTATTTTCTTCTGTAATTTTCATTTTATATTTTAATTGTCATTTTTGTTGTTAGATGCCACTTAATTATTGCCACTTTATTACGTTTACATCATTAAAATTGGTCAATTTGTTGAACAGATGTCATTTAATTATGATCATTTAATTTCGAAGTAATCATCATGAGTATAAAAAAAAAATGCTATATACGAACTGTGTCCACGAACTTTATGTGGCGTACCAACGCGAGCGAAGCCGCGGGCAAAAGCTAGTACTAAATATTACAAATACATAACCAAACGGGCTGTTGGGCTTTCACATTAAAATATCAAAAAACCATTTTATTAAAACATGAAAATTGTTCAATTCGTAGAAGTATAAAATATTCGACTTTTACGAGTATACTAGTTTTTATCGGGCGAACTACGACAGGACGAAGAAGTGTATTATTAAGCTTTGTACCTGCTTTTGACAATCCCCGCATTCTTCGTAACACTTTTTCTTGCAAAAATGTCCGCATTTTAAGACTCGAGCACAATTTTTGCGGCATGGCTTCTCGTCCACACTTTCGTTGCAAGCTACACGTTCAGAATGTTTGCAATTACTCCTTTTCTTCAATATCTGCGGGTATAATTGACAAATATTTTAAGTAACTTGCATCTGCCTGCAACCTTACTTATCCTTGACGTTCAGAGTTTAACCCCACTCAGTTACTCCAGTGCCTTAATATAGGTTAACGTCCAATTTTTATTTGTCTAGACGCTATGGAGACCTCCCATGTAACTAAAAGCCTGTTCAACGATGACGTAACGTTAAAAACTCTTCTTAAAAGTCCCAGAGGTTAAATTATTAATCAACATACTTAACGACAATGTTGATGAATGAGCGATTGTAGGCTATAGTATAGGCTAGTATAGCTATAGGCTAGTTAGAAATACCTCGACATCACAGTTCTCGCAAGTCTCATAACATTTGTTGTTGCACTGGTGTGGTCCGCGGTCTCCTTCAAGGTCTAGGCTACAGCCTTTCTTAGCCCTTGCGCAAGGCTTTTGGCACACATACTGCAATAATTCAATGATAAATTATAACTTCGTACTGTCCATATTTCTGTAACTGATGGAATACATGTATGTATAGCAAACGATTAGCTAGAGGCAGTACTACCGCTAGCTAGATTTACATCTAATGTGAAAAAAAAGTTATTGAAAGACCTTCGATTTTGTCTGGTGGGTGGAACGAGACGGCCGAGGTTCTAAGCTCCATCTTGGAAGCTTAAACAAGCATACGAGACAAAAAGAAATTCTGGCCGCAGGCTGATCGCGGTATAGCTCAGCCTGCTCAAACACGGCTAAATGCTCTGGTCGCTGACGAATGAAAATACGGGTGATGCAAGGAGTTATCCTCTGCGATCCCCAAATCAGGTGCCCACCATGCAGATTATGTAAAAAAACCCATTTGAGGATGGTCTCGTACTCAAAAATGGACTGAGAAAGGCTAATAAAAATATTAACAAGCAGTAATTAGTAATTGCTATCGTATTGATTGGACTAATGAGTCCTGACACTTCCTAAGACATGACGAGTTAATATTAATTAAATAATTGTTTTATTTACTTTCTTTTGATTGATTGGTTTTTCTAATTTAGAATTTCTATTAATGATTCGGAGTCTGGATCTGTGCCCGTAACGAAACGTAACTGGTGAAATGTGGCAGTGTACCTCTTCGGGGATTACAGGCGTGATTTTACTAAAGATGTTGTTTTTTGATTTACTCACTGCATGTAACTGCACTGGCTATCACTATTAGTCCACATTCCTGACACAATTTCATTTAGTTTTGTAAAAGAATCAGTTTCATTTGATATCGGCTAATAGAAATATGCGATCCTTTCAGACATTTGTTTATGTATATGCATTGATAAAACACATTATATACGAGTAATAAGCGTGATGTTACTACTAACTGATGTGACGTTATTACTGATTCTGAGAGTAAGTCGAATCATTTCGACGTTTATGGAGGACACTTCACTTACTTTATCGTGATCATCGTCTTTGGTGACGTGGCATTTCAGAGTGCAGACATGGCCACACCTCAGGCGGGCGTCGCAGGCTACTGGGCACGTCACGTATTTTATATCTAAGTGACATTGCTTCGTTGTCTGCAAAACGAAATCAATATTATGTTACGAATATACTAACAATTATTATGACTACGCCACAAGTTCCTGCCGCGACTGAAATGTGAAGTGAATGGGAGAATGTAAAAGAACCACGGTCTATAAGGATGGATGATTGGTGTTTTCTTCCTGGACCTTCCCGAACTGGGCAGATAATATAATAGCAATATTAACGTAATAATTAGTCTCGTACATTGGAGAAAAAAGCGAGTTATGAAATAGGACGAAGCTAAAGAGTAACTGAGTATAAAATAAAAACTGTGTGTTGCACTGACCTGGTGACCGCATGGCGTCAATGTAACGGGCACCGTGACGTGGCACTTGACGCTTGGGTCAGTCGGGTCTAAGAAGCACGGTAAGGTGGCCCAATGTCCGCACGGCAGCTGTTTGTCGAGCGGCCGCTGGCACGGCGCGCATTTCTGAACACACCTCAGCGGACATACGTGATTTAGATTGCAGATTACGCTGAGGATAACAGAAAATGTAACTAAGTTGCGATCTTTGCGATCTTAACTTACATGATAACTTTGCGATCACAACATGGTATAGATGAGTTATGCTCGCGAGCGTATACGCGAGCGCCCGCTCCTGAAGTCCTCCGCTGTGTATACGTGTCTATGTAAAAATAGAAAGGCAGTCATAAGGGCTGCCGACAGAAGTGAAAACTAAAGACTGTATTTTGAATTTTCAAATGGACTGTAATATTAAAAATTAAAATGTTTTATTAATGTACCTAAATCTTCATATTATTATATAAGAATATTGTAAATATTTTAAAATAAATGCTTCATTTTTGAAACATTTTTTTCATTCACTTTGGTAAATATATAAAAATATTAAGATATTTAGTAGATACCCCCTGTGGTACTGCACAATGATCTGACAAACAAGATAACAATCCAATTAAAACACAATTGCAAGAACAATGCCAAGTATACACACATAGAACTTTCCAGGGAATAAAAGAAACTTATGTGTTCAGATCTACACAATACCAATATTATATTAGACACTAGCGCACCCGGCAGACGTCGTCCTGCCCGGATAAGCAGTGTTACATTCAATATTTTATTTTAAAATCATTTCTGTGTAGCTTTAACCATTAAGGTTGCACACGCGACGGAAGCTTAAAAATGGAGTGTAACTTCTCCCGTTTTCCCAACATTTCCCTTCACTGTTCTGCTTCTATTGATTGTAGCGTGATGAAAAGTATACTATAACCAGCTCAGGAGTATGAAAAATAATTTTACCAAGTTTCGTTAAAATCAGTCGAGTTTTTCTATAACGTCTATTTGTTTCTATAACGGTTATACAGACAGACAGAATTAACCTCTCTACAGATTTATTATAAGTATAGAAGATGAGTGTAATAGCTACAGATATGCATAGTGATGGGTATGTACATCATGACATTGACGCGAACTCACAAATTGTTACCCATCCAAGAAGCGTCCGACGAACACACACAATCAGGTATTTACAATGTGCTGGTGTATATATTATTATGTGCATGCCCGTACGCACGCCGCTGCGCGCACTATGCTTAAGGTACGAGTACATCTATAGCTACACCCATATCTGTAGATATACCTTAAACATTACCTTGTTGCTGATGCAAACCCATAAGATTTTCGCCTACCCAAAATCGTCTAACGCGCCTGTAGAAGTTTTTACCTCAATGAAAAATAACAATAATAGTATATGTTGTGTCTATTCAAGTATACATTGATGTAATTTTACCAAAGTCCTTACCGCTCACATTTCATACGACATTCGATTTGTTTATGTTCTCGATCGTAGCCGTGGCAAATGGAGGGACACTGGTGGCCGCATGAACTCAAATTGAAATTGCATTTCAGCAAGCATCCACCTTCCGGCACTTTTTCAAAATGTTTGGGTGATGTAATCTGTCGAAACAAAGATTTGATGCTCCATAGTATTTTTTGAAGTGAAACTATTTGGTCCGTAACCAAACAATTTGCCGTATGTAAACGTTTTCAAACGTTATGAAAATTTAGGACCACGTAAGTAAATAGCGCGAAAAGGTCGTAAGCGCGGAGCAGTACGGGTGACTTACACGTTTCATGGAATTGCTATAGGTAGCACAAAATCACTTTTGAATAAATCGTCTTTTACTGTTCTCGATTCATTGTTTTTCACCATAGTATTTTTCAACGGTATGTACCTACTGGTTAACTTGCGTCAAATAAAAGTAAAACTCAAAAGCAGATAAAGCAGTCCTTATGAGAGGCAATAATTATCGAACGGCGCCGCGCACCGCCGCGGAGGGCGCAACGCAATTCATAGATATTGAACCAAGCAAAGACAATCGCCACCGTGTTTGCAGGCGTCTTACGCTTCTGTAATGTAATGTCCAAAAGTATTTAGTGAAAGTATTTCTTACTGCGGTTATTTGGGTGGTGTGAACCTCACAACGAAGCCGTAAACTAGTTCCGATGTGGCCATTTTTATTTAAAGTTTCAGCGATTTTTACCCATAGTTCAGAATTCTTCTTCAATATGTCAATATTGCCAAATATGTAAAAACCTAAAAACACGATTATAAACATAAACAACAGAAGTGGTCATTTAATCGGATACCTCTTTAATTTAGTAAAACAACGTCTTGGTAATATCAATAATAACGACATTTAATATTTTATTGTTAATGAATATAAGTATTACCTTCCTTGGCTCGAGACAGCGCGACACACACTCTGTTGTCGGATTTCAAAAAACCAACTTCACCTTTGTTATTGTTTCTTACAAGAGACAATAAAATAATCCTCGACTCCTCGCCTTGGTAGTTGTCCACCACGGTGATCTTCACTTTAGACAAGTGTGCGTATTTTTCTCTTTGCTAAAATAATAAAAATGAATTTATTTGGAGGAGTCTTTCAAAATACACTAATGATATGGGCTGAGGAGGGGGTCAAAGTTGTGTAGCTAAAAGTAAAATAATAACAACATACGAAACATCTAAGATATGTTATCAAAATGTAGACGATCCACACTTATGATACCCACAGAATGGATAGAGAACCGTTACGTTCCAACAATTTGATTAGTATGTTAAAATATAAATTGTAAGTCAGCTTGGCAGGATACGTGAGTATGTATATTATAATTGCAGGTCTAAAAAACTATAATCCCTTGCCAGAATAAATTCATTAAAATTTAATTCAAATAGTATCGAACATCAATTATCGAACATATCTAAATATTAAAAAGAAAAATATAACAACACGTTTTTTAATTCACTGCCTCGTTTATCTAGTGATCGCAAGAACGACTGCACAGCGAAAGGTCCTGAGTTCGTTCCCTGAGTCGGGTACTGTTACGTTTATGCCAATTTAGCTATTTCTGCCTACTTCGAGGAAGTACACACTTGATTTTTTGTTAATTACTCATTTGGGTGTCAAAATGTTTTTTTCAAGAATAAAATATGACATGTTTAACTAAATTTGTGTGAAATGTAAAACATTGAATTATAACAAGTACAATGAAGTTATCGTTATCTTTACGCGGTGCGTAAATGTGAAAATAATAGCTATATCACTTCAGTAATTCCATTTGAACTGTACATATCTACAGTAAGCGCGTGTCTCTAGTTTTGCTTCTGATGGTGGCGCCAGACCCCTGGAGTCTGTGCTGGAACTACATATAATTATAATAGCGAATAGCATGCGCTTGGCAGCAAGTTCATTTGCAAGTCTTTATAAGGCTCGACAGTCAATGGCAAATGATAAAAAACTATACCTCTCTGGGGATCAGAACGATGTTGGCGCCCTCGACCACGTGAACGCAATTAGTAAGAACATGTAAACATTTTTATTCATGGCTCTTACCTTCCTCATATAAAATAATTGTCCGGTATAAGCAGCTAAAATAGTGATCGCACTGGCTTCATAGCCCTGCTGCATGAGATAGTTGGCCAATCCCATAACCATATCTGCCTCCATATAGTTCGTTTTGCTGGAGTTGTCATCCATGTCCTACGGGATAATTATGTATATACTTAAACTGTCTTTTCGTCAAGACCCAAAAACATTACGCAATCACTAAATGAAATTATGAATAAAACACTCGCGACGCGAGTAGTGGTGGTGATAAGGCGAACGAAGAGACTCCTCACACACACGGTCGTCACAAAATATTATAATTTAGGATTAACTGATAGAGGCGGTCACCTGTTCTTTAAAGTCGTGTGTAAAGAAGAAGAGGTCGTGGCACATGCCGCGCACCGGCGGCAGGTCGCGCACGGAGGCGTGGTCGGCCATCTCGGGGTAGATGTGCGCCATGAGCGCGCTGATCTCGGGCCGCATGCGGTGCTGCACGCTCAACCGACGGTTCTCCACCTTGTTCATTATCATGCGCTCGAACAGCGACACCTCCAGCTTGAACTGTCTCGCCAATTTCATATTCCCCACTGACGGACGCAGTTGTTGATGGTCCCCTGATGACAAACGAGAGAAACAATCTTGTGATGACGATTGAACGACGACCTAATTAGTATTGAGCGTCCAATCAAATAGATACTTACCGATGAGAATGAGATGCCGACAATGTTGTGTCAACGACGTGACTATATGTTGTTCCAAAACTTCGGCAGCCTCTTCGACGATTACTGTATACAATACATTATTATGTAACATTAACAAATTGAAAATGATTATTACTTCGAATCAACTATTTATAAATTACTACTGTGGTACTGACAACAGTAATAATTCATAATAGTTAGTAATTTATAGTTATTTACAATAGTTTAACAGCAAGGCGACGACATATTCACGTCGATTCAGAACTTCCGTTGAACCACTAATAACCAGTTTAACAAAAATTTTATGATAATGATCGAAAAATGTTTCCGTTGTTATTACTCAAGCTACACCCACCTATAGGCGGTGCCATTGCTTGAATCAGCTTTCGTAATCTAGCTGCGCCACTTGTGGTCATTCCTATCACTTTAATTTGTTTTAGTGCCTCAAAGTCCATCATCATTCTTGCTTCTTCATATGCGGCGCTCGCTGCGTGAAAATCGTCCTACAAAATAAACATTAATTGTCAATTTATTTTAAATTAACCATTGTTTTTTTTTTACAAACCGCCAAATGGAATGAATTATAATAAAAATCTACTTTTTTGGAGATATAATTTAAACCTCTTTTTTAGTTTTAAGTTATGTTGCAGATATGCAGTATTTTAAATGTACGTACATACATACTAGGGATGTTACGAAGCTCCGTAACCGTATCCGAAATTATCGGATGTCCGATATAAAAATCTATCCGTAACCGTAACCGAATGCGATATAAAACGTTCGGATAATTTAGAATAGGGGCGGAGCCTAAATGAGGCGCGTTATGACAAGTTTTTTTTGATCGGCCCAGACACAAGCCTCGCGCGTCCCTTGCATTATTTATTTTCTTCTGTTGTTTAGTCATAACTAGTCAGCAATTTAATATTTATGAATAATTACTTCGATAAATAATAAATAGTGTTGTGTTACTAAATAAATGGTTTAATCTGAACAAAATGCGTCCTAAGTCTAGTGTAATTTGGAATTTTTTTGATCAAATGAATGTAGATTCTGCAAAATGTAAACAGTGTTGTAAAAACTTTTCAAATTATAATTTTGAAATTCCTTATATATTTAATATACATAACCGAAAATATCCGAAAGTAACGGATAATCCGAAATAATTTCATATCCGAATCCGGTATTATAATTATTCCTATATCCATATTCAATCCGTATCCGAAATGTCACAACCATAACATCCCTAGTGAATAAATAAATATTGTCACGCATATTTTCTATAGGACAATACAGAGATTAAAGATTTCCACTTGCTACTGTCTTGAGATTTCCTTCGCCTTTTCTGCATTCATTAAAGTCGTCACACATGCTCGTCTATTGAAAGACCCTTTGACGTGATCTTCTTTTACGATATAT
The DNA here is from genome assembly GCA_018245735.1 of Microceris miodesmiata. NCBI lineage: Eukaryota > Metazoa > Arthropoda > Insecta > Lepidoptera > Hesperiidae > Microceris > Microceris miodesmiata. The sequence goes on along the minus strand of DWEC01003898.1, from coordinate 1,149 downwards.
TCAATTTTACCTAAGTGTGTACGTCTAGGTCTACTCGTTTAGACCCTATCATTTACGCTCGCCTTATTAATCTGTTTTGTTAACATACCTTTCTCAATCATGGTCACTACCTCCTCTTCCACACCGCATGGTTCTCTTATTACCATCATTCCTAAATTTATCAGCTATACTCACATTAGACATACTTCTTAGTGCTCTCATTTCTACCGTACAAGTTCTACTTTCATTACGTCGTTGTATTACTCAACATTCACCACCGTACATTAGCGAAAGCGATTCTAAAATACTGATTGTTCATTTTGATGATTATGATTATGTTAGAAATATATAACAATTTAGAAATATGCAATTACCGTATTTAAGCACACTAAACTATTATTACGTGTTTAGAAACAATTACTTAAACATGTTTTTGTTATAAATAGCGACCTACGTATACCCGTTTTGGGTATCGTGTAATGTATATAATAGATGTGCTACGCGGAATGTTTTGGCTGGGATAAATACCTAAAGTAATCAATCCAATCCATAATAGAAAACATGTCAAGAGCCTTGGGCAAGCCGACTAACTTTTCATTCTCTAGTACGATAGCATTCCCATAGAAAATCTCTACATAACAAAGAAAACAAACAAAAATTTCAATTTTTAAAGTTCATTCCAGAGAGATTTATGATTCTCTAATAAAATGACAAGTTCGTTTCTGTAGCTAAAAAAATTATTATTTAAGTAATATTTGTGAGCGTTACCACAGCAGGAAAGTAGCGCCTAGAGTGATATGAGTAGGACATATAAGTGAGCGTAACCCCAGCAAGAAAGTAGCACCTAGAGTGATATGAGTGGGACATATAATTAGTGCTCAATCTACTGTAAATGTGCGTGAATAAAAAAAAATTGCATGTTATCGTTTTGGAAATAAATGATTGAAAAAACGATTCCTGCTGGAGTAACATTGTTCCAGGGGGAAAATTCTAAACGAATTATCGAAGAGTTAAAAATTGCGCATGAGCAGAGAGCCTCTATTTATTTTGCGAGAGCGTTTTTGAATAATATTAATAATTACAGTCAAAAAACGGCGTTCTAACTTTGACGTGGGGCCGGGGCCGGGGCCTGTGGTCGTAAATGGCCACCCTCTCGAAATTGTTTCGGAG
>DWEC01003897.1:0-10242 GCA_018245735.1 Microceris miodesmiata | reverse complement strand
GTTGCAAGTGTCCATATGCGATGGTAATCACTTATCAGGCGGCGGCGCGTCTACCTATTTGCTAGGCTAATCATAAAAAAAAAACTTTAAATTTATACATCATGAAGCTTATCTACATTGCTATTTTTAAGGACTCAGGTCGCATCTAGTATATACGAAATTAGTTAAGCTACTTAAAAAAACAGAGGTACGCCACTTAGGTACGTAGATACGTATTATAATTAATGTTATTCGCGTGCCAGCCCTACGCGCGCTGACCGGGATGACTTAACCAACTTGCCTGTGTATACGGTATACGGAAAATGTAAGCATAATCATCTCGTATGGAGCTTGAATAAAAATGAAAGCGTAGTTTTAGTATTTTAGTAATGTTCCTGCTAAATGGAAATCATTAAAATAATATTTTAATTATTTCTTACAAGGATATTCAAAATTAATATTTTTTAAACTGTCATCTGGAAAATGGTCTTTTTAGCGTGACAACATTATTGGCTACGGCTAGAGACTCTTAAAAAATTTGCTTACGGCCAGCAGTGGACTATCTCAGACTGTCTGTCTGTCTCAGACTGCCTCAGGCATTGATCAATATTTTTTATTTAAGACCGATGTGAAAGTGTGACCGATATCAACACTAAAACTTTTTCATAATAAAGGATCAAGCACACGTCAGACTTTACTCTGATTTACGACCCATATCAAGCTTCTTTCAAAACATGTCACCAAGCACACTTATGATTACTTTGATATGAAAATAATCGCGGTTAAAACCAATTGTTGGCGTCGCCACGTCGCTACAGTAAACGTCGCCACGCTGTATGATGGTTTATGGCACAGTAATACCGTCAGAGGCAACATGAAATATCACTATTATAGAAGTCACTGATTACAAGAATTGAGTTGTCGAAATTTGAAATAAAGTACGGAATTTTTTACTTTTTTAGGCGTTCCGTGACGGCTCCTAATTTTTTTTATTCATGAGCAACAGCAAAATAATTTGGGGATAAAGCAATGCACACACTAGACTTTATTTTTAATTATGACCAAGACTAAAGTTATTTCTGATGACAGAACGTGATCCAACCAGCGCTGCGCACACACACAATAGTAAAAGGATCTCTGGTACAAGGTCGCAGCACACGCGATCTAGTTCACAAATGATACTTTATATGTACATTATTTAAGACTTCGGTTATTGGGTTGATTGTAACCGGATAACAGAGGAATGTTCACCTTTGTATCGGTTTCGTGATAACTGAACCGTAAAACTGCTGTTACACTTTGTTAGCGGCACGCACATTTGTGCTGATGTGGTAGGCAGATAGACAAACACGCACTTTGCAATTTAGCATTCTATAGTCGCGTCAGTAAGATTTCTTATAAAAAGAAACTAAAGTTCGGAATTAAAATTACCTTTTATTATGAGACATGCTAAATTTTACAATAACATAGATCGGTGCTTGCGCTGACTGATCTATAGAGATTAAAAAAGTTGAGAGCTGGCCACATACATACGTCCCCAACTTTCTGTAGACTGAAAGAACGAAGCTGGAAGATAAACCCTTGGCTCTTTTTTAGTATTCTAATCTTTACATTACATAAAATTATTGAAGTAGAGACTTTTATGAAAAATGAGGAAATGATTGACAGGTCTTATGTATGGTACGTATGTGTCACTAACTATGCGGCAAATGTTATCTGCTCATGGCTCCCTTTGTGTGTTGAAGGTTAATCCGAATATTGATTAATCGGATAGCATCAACAACTAAATGTGACATTAAATAAAATGAAATGAATATGATAATTATGACATGAAGTAGTTGATAATAGCATAGCAATAAAATAGACAGTAAAAATCGATTTGTTTAATAAATATTTAAGACGACTTTAATGGCCCGCCATTTTATGAGGTTGGAAGTACACAAGTGAGTGGTATTGACATTTGCCATGTGGCAACACTTACGTTTATTAGAAAATATTAAAAAAGCTCTAAAATATTTTTATATTTAAATAGTCTGAAACTATGTATAATATCAAAGGTTATGACAGAATAAACAATATTAAAAGAAATAAAGCGGCAACATAATTATTATTATAATATACATATTTGGACTATATTTAATTATATATCAGACAAGTCACACATAATCGGTTGATTTCAAAAAAACAGAAACGTTACTATGGCAACGACAGCTTATAAATATACAAACATATATTTAACATTCACATATTTAATGCTTAGTTAGATTTTCAATATGAACCTGAAAAAACCCCTTGGTTAATCATACAAATAATGGTTTTGCGACAATAAACTCGCAGCCCTTGGGTCAGTGATCAGTATCATCACGGAACTAACAAGCCAGTAATAATTGATTTGTAGCAATTTTTATTACTGTTAATAAAATTTTTCTTTCAAAAGTAAATATCAATAAATAGATTAAAAATATTAAATCTTCCAAAAGAGTAATATAGCAAATCTTTGTAATTCTGTTTTAATTTAATATTTCATAAGCATTTAAATTTAGAACGTCTATAATTTTTAAAACTCAACACTTAAGAACTAACGGTTGTTATTGTCTGGCGCTACACGCGAGTTATTTCAACATAAATAACATTTAGTTTTAAATAACCTTTTGAATCGTTCGGAGATTTGTGCCATTCTGTCACGCAATGTTTTTTCGTTTTTTATACGTCGAGAAATGGTAGGATGTTTCGAGTAAATACCAAGGTAGTTGGATCATCGCGTGGTTTTATAATTCAAATTTGAACTTAATTTACGCTCTCTTAATCTAATGCTCGCGGCGGTAATTTTATCTATTTATGAATTGAATTTAGGATTTAGAAGTTAAATAATATTCTCAACTTTCTATTCTCTTTGGAAAATTGCAGTTGTCAGTGCGAAGCTAAGCATGCATGACCTTTACCTATTCATTTATTTACTTATTTTTTTCATTATTGGTAACTTAAAATTAGGTTATAAGGATCGGCCTGAATGCTGACCTGTATTCTCTACCTAATTTTCTATTTACCTCCACAGTCTACCTATCTACAGTCTTTTATTCTTGTTCTATTGCTATTTAATCTTAAATTACACAAGGCATATGTCATAGTGACCATACAGCAAATAAACATACATTATATTAAAAAAAATACACAGTAACACTCAAAAATAATAAGTATTCACACTCAACATATAACTTTTTTAACGTGGGAATCGAACTCAGGACGTCTAGCCCAGCACACAGATAGCTAACCACTGGACCAACGGGTCAGTCTGTCACCTTATTGCGCTCAGCAAGGCTACAGCAGTACGAGTCACGTCGCAAACAGTAATAACTGTGGCTATTGCTTCCGGGACAGGTCGATACACACTTTTTGTCAAGTCACACCGTCATAAACTAATTTAATTATCTAATATGACATTGCTAATATTATACTCTTCGTTACATATGTACATAATTTTATTAATAATAATTGTAACAAATATGTAACAAATTATAATTATATATATATGTAACAAATTATTATCGGATGTTCTTCTTCTGCATTGTGTTTTATTTCGTAGTTATGTGCATATGCGATAGGATCTGTATAAGATAGGGTTAGGTGCTTAATGCTTGATATTCATCGTCATCATCAGCCTACCCCCTTTCACTGCTAGACATAAGCATTTCCAATAGCACGCCACTGAGTTCGATCTTCAGCTGTTCGAGTTCAATCGCTACCAGCCACTCTGTCATATTGTCAATCCACTTAGGTGGTGGTCGACGCCGAAGACGCTGCCTCCGCTCCAAAACGCTTGTTAATAATTAAAATATATTAGGAGATACAATTTCACAAAAACCAGAAATATTTATTAATAACCTTGTAGCGTGTTTGTCGACTATTTATTTTATTATTTGTGACAGCTGCATAGTGGCCATTTTGTCTCATTAATAAATATCCTATAAAATTGAAACTATTATAAGCGTAGATAAAATTAAATTGTTATACCTTTAGATTTTCTGAATATTGATAAGAATCTTCGTATTGGCATAAAGAACCGATTCTAAATCTAAAAAAGTCATTTGAACGGAAATGTAGTTAATGTCGCTGGCCATTAGGAAACTATAATTCTCATAAAATGTGTCAATTTCATAGAGAGTAATTCCCGACTCAAGGATACATAAAATTATAGCGAAATATAGCGCGTGTCGCAATGTATCACTATTCACTTGTAGAGCAGAGTTATTCTGCAACCAGCGCTCTGAGCAAGAGCGCCTACTCTACATATAGAGTCGTTTACCATGCTAATAGACTTACTAATGTACAAGTTACCATACAAATACAGAACTCTACATCCATATAGATGTAGCCTTGCCTGTAGATGTAGAGTCATAAAGAAAAACCCGGTCGAAAAAAAAGTACAGAATCCTTTGAACGTTTAACTTTAGACTGTGATTTGATATGACTTTACTTTAGACGATTGTATTTACAAGCAACTTAAGATTTATTATTGTAATCTACATAGAAACAATTGGACCAAACCAAATCGAATCGATCTGGATTCAATGTCACAGACAATAGATTCGAAGCCATTGGGTATAAGTTGTGCGGCGCAAGTAAAATGGAATAGACCGATTGTTGTGAAGAAATATCTCTGTCGCGTGCAACTGTAAGTGGAGCACACTGGCGCAACGTGCCATTTATACATACATCCGTACTGCGTGCTCTTAGCTCGAGTCAGCCCTGAAACTGATTATTGCCTGTGAAAAATTCACGTAACTTTTAACGTTTTTTGTTCATTCCTATGTGAACTATTTAGGATTGTTTTAAGGCTGCCTGTTTTTAAACTTACTTTATTATACTAACAAGTCAGGTTCCTTAAAGGGTAGGTAAAGACCACAGATTGCCAAATATCTCTACAGATCTGATGAGCTTCTTCTATTTTTATTATTCTCTTCATACAACATTTCAAAATCGCGTCGTAAGAACAGCGATACGAGTATTTCCTTATGAACTTGGAGACTATAACATACAGTTGAACGCATTGGAATTATACAACTACCTGTGTATATAAAATATACTAAATAACAGGCTTGACAGGTGAGTGTGACAGACAAGTATTTAACACATTCTTAATTATATATTTGTCCGCTGTACCTATGTACAATAAATATAAACCAGCGATCAAATATTCAATACATAAACATGCGTAAATTAAACTATTTGCCTAAGTATGGATTGTTTGTACATAACTATGAGTACATATATTCAAACGCATTTTTTTGTCTCTGTGTACATTTAACGGTGAGAAATTAAATACCGTGAGGAGACTTGCACGCCTTACATTTTTCCAGAATGTTCTATCATGCGTAAACTTGTCAATTTGCACTTATTAGCTGGCCTGGCAGGTTATGGCCTTAACTCTCCTCCTTTTATGAGTAGTCCCATGACCAACAGTGGAACCACAGATGGGCTAATGAATGTTTAATGAAAGGGTTAATGAATGTTTGAAGGGTTAATGAATGTTTGCATTCCAAATGTTCGAAATTCAAAAAGATCGTTCTAGAACATTCTCTGTTATATGACTTATATGTAGCGTGTCTTTGCCTCTTGGGTTTAATCTAAGTTATAAATTAGCTAAACAGCAAATATTTATGCGAAGTTTTGTAAGCCTATTTCCGCTGTACGTTTGTATCCTATATATTCAAAGAAGGAGCCAATACTGATTAATTATTGATATTCAAATAATTTTGACGCAAACACGTTTCGATTAGCATTAAGTACAAAAAAATGGGAGCGGCCATTTTGTACTTCAATGGTCAGTCTGTACTGTCGCATGGCAAAGTGTTAAGTAATTTATTAATTAAATCATATACATGGTTATAACTATTCATCCTATTCACATATTTAAAATTCTTTTGATAATATAAGACAATTATTTAGCAAAGGATTTACTGAACCTACATATTTTTTTAATTAGTGTTAACGTTTTTACTTTTCCATTAAATACACATGTTCGCTCTCTCGCTAACTTATAAAACACTATTCAAATTTAAGCCCTTTTTTTGCTCAAATTAAGCAAGTTGCGGTGATTTTAAGTTTTGATCTGGGTAACTACAGCCGCGTTAATGAGTGACATATTTATTAAATATTACTTCGGTTATTAAATTCTGCACGTGATTGTACTTTGTGAATATTATTATAGCATACCAGAACGATGACAAGTTACGGTCAAAACTTCACAACCTAATACAGAGTAATATGAGAATTCCGATGATTCACAGATCGTTAGTATCATTAATTTATCTTAATAGCTTTGTTTTCGTATAGGTACCTACCACTTTTATATTTATAGATATTTGGTTGCGAATGTACAGGACATAACTATGTAGTTATTTGAATGCGCAGTTCTAGAATGTAGTATGGGTTTTTCTCAGTTGCAAACGTAATATTAGTGGTCATATAGGGATAGTAATTCGATCGTGATTCATTAAAAATGAAGTTGAAATATATTGAGATTGTTTGTCAAAGTGTGACCTCTATAAATATATTCTCTGTGCCATTGTTTGATGACCAACTGTTGTGTTCAGATAGTCAATGTCAGACATTAACTGTATTTATGTTAAAAATGAATATTTTACTGAAATTTCGTTTTTTTGTTATGCGCATTATATGTATAAAAGTTCTAGTTTGCTTCGTTTCTCCTGTATATAAATTGTAAATGTGCCGTGTGCGTTTGTATTCTCCTTGCACGAAATATTCGTTAAAAAGGGTATAAATTAGAAATATTAATGTGCTGGTATATAAATAAAATCAACACGGAGATATTATAGAAATAGATATGCGAAGTGATATAATTATTAAATGTTTTAAAGAAAAAAAAATTGCTTTGATTTTTTAGTCTTAAATTTATCATTATCATCATAATCAGTGTGTGCGTTGCTGGACATAGGCCTCACAATGGCTATATATTCTCAACACAGTATTTTGTGCATTATATTTTATTTTATACATCACATACACACATCCAATCTGAAATTTAAAAAAAAATCCGCAGAGGTAATGGATTCAGTTAAACGCACAAGGTACCTCTGGCTGTTCAGATGGAATGCCATTAGCCTTCGCGGCACTGTACATTCTTGCGATGTTACCTTGAATCTCATTTGGCTTTTATTTATCTGTATATCCCTAAAAATACATAACAGAATTCAAACAATTTTTTAAATATTATTACACGATTACGCCGGGTCCCTTACGGGATAGGCAGAGGTTAAAGAGGGTACCGAAATGTAAATATTGCTATCCTTGCAGACCTGAGATGATTTTTCTTCATTCATCATTTTCTACATCACATTATTAAATTAAGTTTAAAAAATAGGTTTTTAATGTACAAGTATAATGACTAACTTAATTGAAATGTACCCAGCAACGCCTACTAAAATAAATATTTTATCCATTTTAGATAAATACCCAAAAAGGTATGGTTACAACCAAAGCAGACAGACCTGCTTGAAAACGTATCCAACTGTGAGATGTTCCTATGTTTGGCAGTATGGTCCAGTTTAACGAGTTCAGCCACAGAGTTAATTAACTGTGGAAATGGCATGTTTATGCATATATGTATATTGTTACTCCTTTTCTCCTAGGGGTTAGCAGAGATTATGGTTTTCCATTTTTTACGGTCTTGGTAGACTTCTTTCGCCTCTAGGGCTACCTCTTCTGACTCTATAGTTATAGTCAGAATGTTTCATAGCATGTTTATAGTCATACTTGTTTATGATTGGTTCAGATCTTGTGGGTGAACTAGCAATGTTCGCATAAATTATCATTTCGCATTTTTAGCATACGAGTACATTCTTTTATCAACTTTGTTATCGTTCGACGATTGAAAATTTGTTTTCTTTCAAAATAAACATGGGGTTAGACCACAGTGTGGAATATTAACCTGGTGCAGATTAGCGGCCTGTGTAATAATCGAAAGCCACTTCTTATAGTCATCTGTTCTATGGCATTCTCATTGCGCATAGGGTACATGTGTTATATGGATGTTTGTGTAGTTTGACGAGTCTTACCTGTGTTCCGCAATCCAACAATTTCACTCCGCACATTTCCTAAGTGCGTAACAAACGTGCGAAAGAGATGGATGCTTCCCGCGGACGTAAAGCTGTTAGGCATTTTGACGTTCTTGTGCAATGACTTCCTTGTTGAGGTATTAAAAGCGTAAATCACCTGTCATAGTCGTTATTATATTATTATATGATCACACTAGATCCTCTATGAGGTAGGGAGGAGCGATTGCGCTATATCTCTATCCTGTATGCCCGACCGATAACATTGGAGTAATATGATGGAGTAAAATTCAAGCTTTGGGGGTGGCCTATGTCCAGCAGTGGACTAAGATAGGCTGATGATGATGATGATGAAAATTCAAGGATCTCATTTGCAGGAAATCTTGAGTTCAGGGATGGGAGTAAAAATGGAATAAAGTCACTATAGCTATATGTAATTTAGTCAATGTTTGATATATTGCATTGAAACCCTTATCCGCCCTCTATTTAGCAATCAAGAAACGTCGGGATAAATTGTTAGTATGCGAGTAGTATAACCACAGAAATAATATTTCTGTCCTAAATACTTTGTTGTTATTATCCATCATCTACAAAAAGTAGAGTTCGGAGCGTTCGTGCGTATTGCCAGGAAAGTGAAAACTGACTTTCTTAGTAAATGTAGAGTCAAAATCATTGACAGTCGAGTATTGACTGTTAGTCGTATACGGGAACCGAATGAAATAAGAACACATTGTAAAATTCAGTTTAACGTACTTCTAGAATTGCTGACATTACCTAGTCTAGAGGCAAGTCTTTCTGAAAAAATGTTTTTAGCTCTACTAATAAATACTTCTTGAATATCTACGAGTAAATATGCGGCGGCCGTATTTCATGAAGGAGGGCCTCGGGTTGGCTCGAAAATTTTTCGGGCTGTCCTGAAAAACCATACGTGAGTCAAGCCAATACATAATTCAATCAAATATTAGCTCTATCTGTCTTCTTATTTCGTTCGGCCAGTTTCACTTAACACGAAAAAAAAATAAAAAGTCTATTTATTGATTAAAAAGTTACATTTATACATAAGTTACATTCAAAAAGTTACATTTATACATAAGTTACATACATTACAAGTAATTTCCATAGCGATTTAAACACAGAATTTAATAAACGCTTCTAATATACCTCACTTCATACTATGTAAATGATTATAAATGTACCGGCTTAACTCACGTACGTTTTTCGGGGTGGCCCGACTAGGTGGTCATACTATGTACATATCAAATAAAATATATAAGTAGTAAGTAAATAGAAACGTAAGAGACGATGTAACCTAACGCTAGTTCGACTACGCACAGGAATGCCATTGCCATAAAAGCTACGAATACCATATCGTAAGGATACAGGAATTGAAATGGCGCACATGACTAACTTACACAATATTTCTACTAAAACGTGTATATATGCGTATGCAGTCCAATAACCATTATACCATACGTAGATATATTTTAATTTGCAAAGTAAAGCACTCTGGTTAGACAGAGCCAGTTAGATTTTGATTTGCATGTATGTCTCTTTTCGTCGAATTGTATGTCTCTTTTACGCATACGTATAAACGGTTGTAATTAAAAACATACAGTAAATACAATTTTTTGTAATGATACGATACATATTGTAAATTTATGTACAACTTTAAGTAATGCAGTGTGCAAGCGACGGAGGTTTGGAATAGAAAGTGTCTTAAAAATATTTTTATATGCAATATCCATGACTACTGTTACCTGAATACCGACTATAAAAAGGAAGGTATTTTAATATTCATCAGTCCAGTAGTGTAAAGGACTCTGGAATTGTTCCCGGTGTATGGCAATAGACTCACCCCCTATTACATGGAGTGTATAACATAACTAGTAAAAGTGTCGATTAAATAAAAAGTCAATTTTGTTGAGACAAAGTATAGGACTTTAATTTTAACACGACTACAAGTTTTAAGTCTAATTGTCTAAACACGGCGAGGTGTAGGCACTAATTATATTAATATTGCAAATTGGTGAATTTATACGTAACTAAATAAAGAATAATATACATCCTTGTAATATGTGGTAATAATGTTTAAATTACGCAGTTATAGCCTAGTGGCTAAGAATTCAGCCTCTCACTCCGGGGGTGCTGGGTTCAAATCCATGGCGCGCACCTCTTTACAAAAGTGCGTTTT
>DWEC01003896.1:0-10242 GCA_018245735.1 Microceris miodesmiata | reverse complement strand
GTATATTTTTATGTTTTGTTATTTCTGTTACGTTTTGTCATGTTTTGTTATTTCATGTTACATCATGTCATATGATGTGATGTCATGTTCTATTCTGTTTTGTCCTGCTACTTATAGAACTTTGAAATGTATTTATATTGGCTGCTATCCCTTGACGTCCTCTATTGTATATATTGTTGTTTATATTGTTTCTGGACTTCCAGTATAATGCTGAGTAGGATCCATTATGTAATACCTATGTGCAGTCTGTAATTGCTGTGTTTGTTTAATTTCTATATCTTAACACTTGTATTACGTGTATGTGTACATATTGCTATTAAAAGTACCTTTCTTTCTTCTATCGCAAGCCAAATGTTAAGGTACTATTATATTTCAACAGCAAAAATATTAAATGTTTAAAATAACTACTTAACTTATTTCATTTAATCAAATGAGTCGTAAATTAACTTATTGGTATATATGATCTGTTTATAGATACTTGTTAAAATTGATATTTTTGGCTAACATACGTAGGTACCTACATTTTATAATCATCCTTTCGAAATAGCCGTGAGAAATTTTTAAAGTTAAACATGATGACCTTTAGCAAACTTTACCATTGTAATTAACACTTGTCGTAAAGTACTAGTTAACAATATAATTTTCATTAGATGTAACTTAAATATTTGAATTGCATATTGTATAACGATAATTACTTTCAAATATTGATAAACACGAAATAGTTAAACACAAAAGATAACTATAATTGTGTTCTTTGCCTACTCCGTTAAGGTAAAAATGTTTAATAAAAACTGTACAAACTGTAAAGCCTTTTCAAAATGTCTATCAGAAAATCGTAATATATAGATTAATAAACGTAAAATCGATATTTATCTGCTTGTCGAGTTTATTTGCTTATCTGTGGTTGTTTGTTTTGCTTTACAATACATTATTCGTTTGATCGTACCAGCTGCTTCATTTTCACAGTACGCTACGTCAATGAGAAAATCTAAAGAAAATGAACAGAAATTCTAGTAGGAAAATTGCGGAATTTCACGATGAGCACTGCTGCGCGGGAAATGGATTCGGTAATTTCCGGCGCTCATCTTCACTGCGCTTGCGCGGTGAAAAAATGGTGCAGCGGTCGCCTTTATCTACCAGAAAATTAATTCCAATAATCACGGAAAATATAAATCAAAAGCCACGTAGCGATGGCTCCCGTCTACCCGAGCCCAGCCATCGTCCTCGGAGCCACGTAAGTCACATTTATCAGCTTTGTATTGACTAATGTCTATTATAGCCTTGACGAAACTAAAAGTCATACACCATATAGATTTATACATTCGTTTTGTCTTCTATTTTTAAACGCTCCACTGCTTGATTTGTGAAAAAATATATTATGCTCTTTTATACGCAAACCTTAACAGTTTTAACATTTACGAGAATAATATATTTGTAAATAAATGAAATAACATCGCTCTTCTATTTCCCCGAAAAGGTAGGCAAATAAAATATAGTTTTAAATGTTTCATTTGCAGTCTTGTAATTCGAACAGTCAAGTCAAGCCGAAAAAATCCTGCTTAAAATCTCCAGAGAGCCCATACATGGATAGAAAACTAAGTATGACTGACTCTGCACACACCCCGCCGGGTTCTCCCGAAGACCTGCCAGATGATGAGTCTTTGCACAGTTATGGAAGCGCAGCGACAGCGGCTTCCATAGAAGCTGGTTATGCACCATTTAATGGAACTACCTTCAGTGGTAGATCCATGCGATATGTGCTACACTGTTCATCTCATGCAGGTCTGTCTGGAGAAGAGTATCTCACTCCTACCCAGCGTGCTCAAAAACAGATTCGCCGCCTCAAGAGTCTTCTTAGCCAAGCTAAGAAAGATTTAGAAAAGAAGGACAGTGAGATTTTCCACCTAACAAAAGAAGTTGTTGAGCTTCGCCTATATAAGGCTTCAATATTTTCTCCTGATGAAAAATCTAATTCTAGTGAGATTGTTACAATACGTGAGAATAATGACGAAGGAGGTATTGATACTGAGAGTATGAAGTGTAAGGATACTTGTAGAGCTTTTGATGTCACTGACAGCCCTCTTTTTAAAGATACACCTACACGGAGCCGTAATGAGATGCAAGGGTCCTTCACAGATTCTGGACATTTTGATGATCTTACAAACTCGTCCTTACACTCCAAAGAATCAGTGCTAATGCTCACACATGACGCTTCTTGCATGACTGAGGTTGAGGACAGCGACTTAGAACGTCGCAACCTGATTGCATATTATGAGAAGAAAATAGAAGATGTTGTTAGAGCTCATGTAGGTGAAAATCAAGAAATGAAGAAATCTCACAATGATAAGGTGGAGGCTCTCTTGCAGAAGTTGGCAGATGTAAACACTCGCTATTGTGAACTGCTGCCAAATTATGAACAGGCTAAGGAAAGGATTCATATGTTGGAGAAACAATTGGAGGAAGCAAGCAAGCAGCTGCAGGATGAGGAAGGCAGGCACCGAGCTATGTATCTGCAGATGTACAACAAGGGACTTGAAGCAGCTCAATTTGAACTGGGCAAGGTATTTTATCATTCAATTTGACCAAATTTATAATAATCAATTACAATAACCATAATTAGGTATAACTGTATCAAGAATTATTCTTCAAACCTGGCAGCCCATTGGTCATTCCTTGCATTTTGTAAATGTCTAATGTGCCAGGGACCACTACAAGAAGAAGACCAAAAACGAAATATTAAATTGTCTACTGTGGATGGCTCCCAAAAAGAACTCACATGATTATTTTTTGTAAATAATCGTTTGAATGGAGAAATCCTCCAATTTAATATCAAAATTTTGCACTGAGAAAATATCTGAAATAATGTATGTAAATTTTTAATGTGTGCTTCCGAAATCAAATTATTCATATAACTCATTATATCAAAAAAAACCTCTTGACATCCTGTTTACATTATTTTAAATCAGACTTGCGGACCATGCAAAACATTTATCTTGCCTTTTAATGAAAACAATGAGATCTTAATTTATTTTAAAAAATACGTTTGTTCTGACTTACGATTTATAGGAAGGTGATCCAGAAGACAAAGGTCACCTAAGCCGAGTGTCAGTAGAAGAATTATTAGAACAATTGCAAATCACACAGACAGAGCTCGAGAATGTCAGGGTAAGAATACTCAATAATAATATTAGGCTAAAATCCTCAATAACTCCTTTGCTAACAACAAGAAATAAAATAAAAATATTAATGTCAACTGTTTCATAACTTTGTAGATGCTACAAATGAAAGGTTGAATTTTCCAGTACGCTAACATTGTCCTTTTTGAATTCCTTCCGATAAGAACATGTGGTATCATTTGAATTAGTGGAGACTCATCATTAACTAAATGAAATAACAAAAACATTGTACTCATCTACTTGAGTAGTGAACATGTAGGTGCAATTAACAGAATCGGCTTTAATATGTAGTGCATTACAGGATACAGAATTCACAGCGGACCGAACAGCAAAATCACAAGTACTTCTAAGTGCAAAGGAGGCTGTTTCTTTATGGGTCCTAGGAGCTCGAAAGGTTGGAATCTTATACCCAACAGGCGCCATTACTAAAAACTTACATTTGTTTATATATATTTTTATTCTCTTATTATTACACGTGGCTTACATGCACAGGTTACTATGCTATGTAGAAATTATTGGTGTAATGATTTTATTCATGTTACATAATATTTATTACAAATAATTTTCTGTAACATGACAATTGACATAATGCATGCATGTTTTAAATTAGAATTGTTTATAGAATTTATAATTTTCAATAGTATTGTCCAATATTATTCCTAGGTGTCACATATCAGACACAGTTACAGAATGTAAGATGATAAGATTTATCATGTTAAGAAATGTAGTTTGTTGTTATGAAAAAAAATTATCTTAACATTATGTACGTTACTACATGTGAGCAACGATTTTTGAAGCCGGATGTAACATTGAAGTAAATGCAACAGGTAAATAAAATACTTAATGTAATGAGTCATTCATGCAATATGTCTGTTTCTGTTAGAGGATTATTGAAGGCGGTGAAATAAATTACAGGTGGATCTAAAAAATAACTGGTCTTTATTTATGGTAAAAAATGAAATTGTCTTTGTCTATGTCTATATTATTTCAGATAATAAGGTTCGTTGCATAATTGATCTATTAACAAACTCATCAGCATCCTAAATTATTTGTATGGTAATATGTTAGACATTTATATTATAAAGCTGTTTATATTATTGCTTGTACTTGATCATCTCAATTTGGAATGTAGATTAAAATTCTAGCTAGTTTAATCAATTTGCATGACAAGCTTTAAATCCCACTTCATTACACATTCCTGATTATAGAATTGTTGTTTTTGTGTTCAAAATCTAGATCAAAGTGTATTATTACTGTCAATGTTGGTCCTTGATGCTCTCTGTGGATGGACTGTTTAATGAATATGGCGTGTATAGTAATAATATTGACGAAATTCATAACATTTGTAAAGTTTCATGTCACATTAATTAATCAGACGTCTGATATATAAGCTTATTATTTTGTTTAAAATAAAACAATTTTAATTAGGCATCTTGCATGTTAGAGTGAGACCAGTAGAATAGCAGCATGTAGAATCTGTAATCTTAGCTGCTGTAGTGTATTTACATAACTGTATTTCAGGTCATTCGGTCCACTGACTTCTGACACCTCGCTAACAACAAGAATGAAAAAAACAGCTTGAATTGATTTAACATTTGAATATATACTAACCTGTGTAGATTTTCGCTTTGCATGAGTTAATTTTGAAACAGCCTCTTTTGGTTTTGGGTCATTTGCAATTAGGTAAATGTATTATTAAGAATAAAATTGGTGTTTTCTTGTATATTATTGTATAATAATCCAATTTTAGATTTAATACTAATATAAAGTTGTGTAACAGATTTCAGCATCATATTTCGTTCCAGTATTGAAATGTTGATTTAATAAGAAATAAGATGGTGAAATCGTGCATGTATATACATAAACATATATACTAAACTACTTAATATTATATTTTATAATTGAAAAGTGACAAAGATGTAAAAATTTTTGCAAGCTTTTCGTTTATTTTGCATTATGCTTAAATAAATGTAAATGAATTAAATTTAATTACGTACATTGAAAGATATATACCTAAATATGCTTACTGTGATGTATAAAAATTATTCATCCTTCAGTAAATTCACACAAAACATTTTGTTACTTTTCATTAAATCTGACTAAATGTCTCTTAAAATGTTCAGTGAGATAGTTCACAACATCCATTGCCCTTGAATCGATCTGTTAAATATGGATATAGGTCATTTAGTGTTTCCAAATATTTTAATATTTCGATAGTTTTAAACCGAAATAATGTTTTTTTACATTGCAACTTTACAACTTCTATCTACGTATCGTATGTGACTTTTAAAATTTTATTATTGATTTAATAAAAGCATAACAAGTGACAGTTACTTGATTTTTTAAAACAAATTTATTTTTTCAGGCGATGTACCGTCGCATTGTCGAATCGCAAAAGGGCGTCAAATCCAACGTGGACCCTGAAGTTACCCTGCAATTCTTGAAGTCGGCGATTTACTACTTCCTCACTGACCCTGAGAACCATCAAGGGCACCTGAACGCGATAGAGAACATCCTCGGTTTCACGGACGCGGAGAAGAAGAACATACGAAAAGCCAGAGCGACGTAGGAACTGCTACGATTGTGTGATATGCCCTTAATACAATTGTGTTGTTACTTAGGTAGTTATATTTGTTGCATGACATTAAGGAATTAGTATAGTTATAATTAAAATGGGGTGCACATAATTTTAATCCGCATTACGTACTTAAGTTGCGGTCATAGTTTTGTTTGCACGGTGATGCACTTCTCCACGGCAATTGTTCTCTCGAGGTTCGTACACATTTCGGCTCAGGAGTCTTTTTTAAATCGAATTTATTTTATAGATGCTATCAATTTGTGATTTTTTTATGTATGTAGTATATAAGCGCCAAAGAAACACATTCCTTCATTTGTGCAATTTTGACATAAGATATATAATTACGGTAAGCGTACAGCGAAACCATGCGCGTAGTGGTGACTGCTATTTTAAATGTTTTCTTTTTTTGTTTTTGTTATTTTCCTATTTTGCTATATGATTTTTTTGAACGTTTTGTTTTGCACGGTTTCATAGTTTATGTAGTAGCGTTACATAAAGAAAGTATTATTGTGGGTAGTCGTAGAAAATATAATTTTCTCTTTTATTATATACCAATAATTTTGAAGATAAATGTTGTTGCGATTTTTTAATAATTTACTAGTAGTATCAATGAGCATTGTTTCTGTGCCGTCCGCGCCACGCACACAAGGTTTATCTTCATTCTGTATTGACGTCCACAGAGATCTATCTTGCCACTTTAAAAGCTACATCTGTGATTAGTCTTCATAATAATATTTTTGCATAATATTTTAGTATAATCGTGCTTATATTGTTATATTACGACATACATATAGAGTTGTATCAGTTCGGACCATTTGTAATATAAACACGTTAGTTTATATCACAATACAATATGAAATACAAAGAACTATTTGATAAACATTTGTTAAAAATCATAATCATGTGTATTGCAAGTATGATCTGTGTCCTATTACAGTTTCAAGAACATTTAGTTGATCACAAACGGTTGTAACTATTGCATTCTGCTGCCTTTTTTTAATGAACCTTTATTTTAAAAATAAGCAGTTTTGAATCACAAATAATTTTAATATAGCCCTATGCAGTGATAATGTAATAAAATATCTGGGATTTAAGGGAAAAGAAGCCTTTGGGTTGCCAGCGTTCTGTTCAGAGTTCAGAATGACGAGACATATTTATATACGTGTTTTATCGACATGTAGTGGCAAATAAAATGGGTGGCTAAAAATAATATATATATTATAAGATTAAATGACAAATAGTGTAAGAGTCGAGGACTTAGCTTTGTAATTTTGCGAATTTGATTTTGCATCAGCAACAGATATCGTAAATGTACTTACTATTAAGGGTCAACAAAGGTGCCAGCAAGGTGTACCTTTTTCGTTGTGATAGGTGTTTTTTGCGTTTTTATTTATTTACTGTTACTGTTCAACAGGATCTCATGACATCAAGGATAATTTATTGTTATTCTTTTTTGTAACAACTGCTTGCCCCCAAATAAAACAGTGAATGAATAACTTAAGCGTTTTATTATAGTCCTAATAACCCTGAATGAGATGGTTCCTCCTGTAATTGACATGAAATACATATAAAATCCAATAATGTTGCTACTTAAAGCGTGGTTAGGTATACCTATATGTAACAATATTATGAGTTCGGAGTGGAAAACGATTGTAACGGGTTGTTTACAACTCAAATTATAGAATTGATATCGAGGTAAGTCAAGAGTGAAAAAAAGGCGTTTCTATTCCAAATTAAAAATGTATTTCTTGCAGTAATTAATAGTGTCACACTTATTGTAAAAATTAAAGTTTTTAAAGCTAATAACAGACTTGTATATTGTGTATAAACAAAAGTTTCTCATAATAATCACCTTTAATCAGGCGTATTTTATATGCAATGGTATTAAAAGTGTAAAATCAAAGTTATCCATGCATGAAGACAGGTATATCATTTTTAACTAATATACATATGCGACGCATTTAATTTTTTTTTAATTACCACGTTAAGTACCTCCAGAGAAAAATGGACGAAGTAAATCTTAATTACACATTCAAATGCATTTTTCTTGTTTAATTTTTAAGCAATTTAAATTATTAATTTAAATGTAGCACATTATCCAAAAGGCTTAGTATTAGTAATATTAAATTTATAAATAGCCTCACGAGTTTAAAAAAAATTGTCATAGTTTTTTTTACAAAAGAGTTTCGAATTTTTGTCAGAGAAATTCCACGAATGATCTGACTTCAAACGAATGATCTAAATAAAAATAATATCAATTAATTATCAGTGCCATATTTCTAAAAAATGTTCTCTTCGCAATATATAAATGCAACAACAACTTTAGCACTTTTAATTCTTAGTTTATTTGTATACTAATAATATGAACACGCGTTATTAAAATAAAGTTAATAGTAATTAATAAATTGGGTTCGGTTGTATAATAATTGGTAATTGGAAATGCTAGATTATCACCAGTATTTATTGCCCAAGCTGCCAAATCATTGAGCAACAAAAAGCGCTGCCCAAAGAAATGCTCACACAAATTGTTACCAACTAATTTTACTGTTCTAATAATAACACCGTAATACGCTATTCTTTCTATCTGATATGGCACAGATTATATTACGTAAGAGAGAGTATCACAAAACACTAGTTAATTGCATGTACTTTACAGAACAAACCTATATTTGGCTAAAAATAAAGACACGAGTTGATGAAGCCATTCTATAATACTTTTATTCCTTTTCTTTATCACATAAATGAAGGTGTTGCATCCTTCTATACATCTTTTCCTTTGGTCGTTACTTAAAATAAGTCTAAAAATAGAGATAGCCAGTGTTTAAAACTGATATGTTCAGGAGTGTTCAGTCACTAAAATGTATTGAACCATTTCTGACAAACAACTTCATCAACTTGTGTCTTCAATTGTTAAAAGGAAATAATTAGCTGCAATTTTGAAGATTAAAGTCACAACCTAGATGTCAATAGTTTGCCTACATTTGTAGCATATATAATAAAAAAATGGAGATTTCTGTCAGTCTTAAATTTTCTGTCTGTACGCAATGTATTCGTGCATAACCTATATTCTTTCATTACACACAAAGCAGTCGTTACGAACTATGGTCATGTAAACTAAACGCTAGTATTTTGTCACAGTCGTCGATCACTTTGGACTACTGAGTATCTAATTTGAACTTTTACACTTACTCGCTAATGATATATAGTAAAAATATTTATCAATATTACTTAAAGTATATGTACAACATCAAAAAATAGATGCGATCGTCATCTTTCAGAATACTGAATTAATTACCTACATTACATTGGTGCAAAAATCATATTTCATTAATAAAAATCATTAACAAAAGAGTCTATACTCTTTATAGAGCACACAGAAAATCTAACTAACGAGACGGAACACTTGAGAACATGGAGTCGCTAAATAACGTAAGCGATATGTTGCAGGTTTTAATAAATGCGTGGTTGACTCTAAGAGGCCAGTCAGTCGAAGCTAAACTTGAGCTCGTCGCGGGCGGGCTCGTGGCTGGCGGCCACGGCTTGCAGCCAGTAGCGGCTGATCTGGCTCTCGAGCGAGGGCGTGCTCTCCTTGCGGGCGGAGGCGCGCGCCTTGCGCTTGGCCTTCGTGTGCTTGGTGCGGCGGCGGCCCACCTTGGTCTTCATCTCGGCGATCTTGACGGACAGCTGGCTGTCGAGCGAGTTGCGGCGCGACTCCACGGACACGTGGCGCAGGCTAATGCTGATCTGTGAGTCCTGCGAGTTGCGGCGGTCGGGCGTGGAGGAGAGCGAGTGGGTGGCGGGCGCGGCGGGCAGCACCAGCGCGTCGCGCCGCCGCACGAAGCGAGGCAGGTTGGCGGCCCACGACGACGACAGTTCCCCGCTGCACCACATACATACGATTATCTATTATTGGTGGATGTTACCTATATTTGTTGAAATCAACTATAACAAAAATTAATGTTACGGTCCTTTTGAACACATTTAAGAACTTTAAAGTTATTTATTGTAAGGAGTTTAAATTAATCGACGACTTAAGTACGCGTACGTTGAATTTGTTTCAGTGCTTTTCATTAACGAATTAGTACGAGGCTCTTCTTAAAAAAGAATTATAATTTATAAGGACACTTCTATTAAAATGAGTTTCAATTAAAGTGTATATTTATGTAAAGATAAATTTTATCTGATGTTTTAGTCGACTCGATATAATAGGAGCAATCAAAAACACTAAATGGATATCGAAATTGATAATTGTGGATATTAATTACACGCATGATTAATATGTGACAGTATATTAATTCACAAAATCGTATTTAATGGACTAGGAACTAATTAATTGAGGTGTAAGGGGTTCCAACCACCATCTCAGGAACTCAAGCCAACCTCACCTGCACGTGGTGCACCCTAACGTAACATAACAGACGAGGCTCTGGCGACCGGCTGATTGCGGTATAGTGCAGCCTAAATAGGCACGGCTAAATGCCCTGGCCG
>DWEC01003895.1:0-10244 GCA_018245735.1 Microceris miodesmiata | reverse complement strand
ACCGCGACTTGGCAAACGTAGTGTAGGACGCCCTCCAGCTAGGTGGAGTGACGATATACGCAAAGTGGCTGGCAGTGATTGTATGGGAAGAGTTGAAGAACGAGTTCAGAGGCATGCCATTGGAGAGGCTTATGTCCAACAGTGGACGGGAATAAGCTAATGATGATGATGATGAAGTCTTGATACAAATAAATAAATGCAAATATTTCAAGCATTTAGTTCATGTGCTGCTGTGGAAGTTAATTCAAGTGGTAAATAGGTCGAGAATTAACTTGTTATTATATATTTGTTTTAATTAATAAATAGTCAGTACTACAGTTGTAAGAAATAAATGAAGCACTAACGAGTGTCAGTTAATCGGTGAATTTTCATATTGTAGAAGTATATTCGTTGCCATTGTATGCATCTTCAACATATTTAAAATCTAAATTCTATACGTACACCATTGATCACCGATATTATGTTATCACCAGTGACAAATAAATAGGATACCTCGTGCTAAAATGTGTTCTCCATTCACACCCTTTTAATCAATAATATAACAACTTATGACTGCCTAGTTGGTCGAGTGGTTGCAAGCGCAACTGCGGTCGGGAGGTCCTGGGTTTGAATCCCCGGTATTATTGGATTTTTCTAATTTAGAATTTCTAGTACTGACTCGGAGTCTGGATGGATGATCTGATGAAATAATATGATATAATAAGATAATAATATAATATGATACATGAATCTGATCTGGTGCCCGGTGTATGGCAATAGGATTACCACGTACCATGGGACGTAAACGTGACTGGTGAAATGTGGGAGTGTGCTACACTCCTTTGCCTACCCTTTCGGGGATTACAGGCGTGAAATTACGTTTTAGTACTTTATCTATGCCACGTTTCAATAGGCACCTACATTAAATAATTAAGATGTATTATTTATTTTAAATAAGTTTAAGTTCATAGATATAAAGGAGCTGATACGGTTTCTTTGAGTTTTATACAATTTTATAATTATTTAGTTTGGGTTTCCATCATTACAGCTAAATGTACAACATTATAGTGATGACCTAGAACGGAATGTGCCCTTAAGATATGTCGTAATATATTTTCTTATTACCCAAGATTCTTAGTATCAGACGTAACGTGAGATCTCAAGGTATTTGCGCAGTGTCGGCGGCCGAAGCCGCGATATTGCGATATATGGCTGCCTGGGGAGCTTGCAGCTGAGATTTGGCCAAACAATAGATTTATGGCTTACATTCAAGAATATTAATACATTTTCACCGTTCACTGTACATCTTATGCGCTTCTTTGTTTTTAACATTAAAGACTTTATCGCACTTATAGTGATTTGGCGTAAATACTTCGAAATTTGGTCTTTAACATTCTCCTTGCATGTATCAAGCATGTGGTTTTAGGAGACTTCACTTTGCGCAGTCACATTTTTAAAATGTTTAGATTATTTTAACTGGAAGAAAAAGAATGCGAAAAGGCGGTAGTACCTATACATTTGTCGTGTATATTGTTATGAACGTTATACAAAATATCACAAATGCTACAAAAATATTATGTGACATCCTACAGATCCAAAAGTTATTAGCGATGCTAAGAAGATTTCAGATATCTTGGTCATAACATTGTTTACAAATAATGTTTTGGAAGACTGACGGCTCATAAAGCATAGCCGAGCGAAGAATTAAGTATGAAATACGCGCACCTCGGGCGTTCTGATTTATGTGACGGCGATCTCCTTTAAATATTGTTTCATACCACGTTCCCTGGAGACGCTAATACGAGGAGACAGTGGTTGCTACACAACTCTCGTGTTAAGAACTTCGGATATACTAACTGCGAATGTACTCAAAATGTGCTTGCGCGAACTTGTATATTTTTTCTAATAGAATTTGACATAATTATTTTGTACAAGAAAAGGTAATACCACGCCTGTAATCCACGAAAGGGTAGATAGAGGAGTGTAGTGCACTCCCACGTTTCACCAGTTACATTTACGTCCCACGGAATAGGTGGTGAGCCTGTTGCCATACGTTGAGTACAGATCCAGAGTACTAGTCACTACTAAAAATTCTAAAATATAAAAATCCAATAGTTCCGACCCGGGATTTGAACTCAGGACCTCCCAATCGAAAGTCGTTCTTGCAACCACTCAATTAACGAGGCAGTACAATTAGATAAAACAAACGTGTGGGTAAGAATGTTGGTAGCAGAACTTTTAATTGTACCACATGAATTCATATCGTGATAACACAGTATTTATATGGAAATGCTTTCTCAAAATCATAACATTATGAGTAACGTGATATGGTAATTAAAGGAGAATGAAATTAAACTAATTTGTTCGCGTTTATTTTAAAATTGATGTTTACTCTACGAAATTGAGATAAATTAAGTTTTTTCCTTTATTTAGAGTGTGTTGTTTTCAGTAATTTTGACGTCTGTTAATTTTGATTTATTTTTAGCTATTTAGATACATTTAAATTCGTTCAACCGAACAACGCTTTGATGGCAAAACGAAAATAGCTTTTAAGTATTTTTGGGATCCGATTCCGAAATATTGGTCTTGCTTTGACAAAAAAATTTGAATAGCAGTGACCTCATGTGTAGAATTCGTTTAAAACAGCCGAGGGTCGTATCAATGACCGATTTGGACTTCAAAAAAAATGTGCAAAATCGGAAGCTTAGAAAAGCAAAAAATGTTTTTATGCAGAAATTAGTTTGAATCCCCAACTACATTTACGTAGAGAACGAAATGGTTCTCAAAAAAAGTAATCGATTGACAAAAACTCTTTCATTGTTTTGGATATTTATACATTGTACTAATTCATACATCCTCAGACGCTTTAGAGCCTGCTGATCTCCAACAGAGAAAACGGCTACATACTGAGCATCAAAACTAGCAAATAATCCTCGAGTTCGCACCGCATAAGTAATTTCGTGTTCGTTGTCTTGCCTTGCGCGAATAATGGCCGGCCGTAAATCCCGGCAGACAGAACCGCCTCACCTGCAATCATTATATTTATGCCGTAATAATAAAACTTTCCAACTCGCTCTGAATATTGAATTCGTTGCGGCGTGGTGAGTGAGGCGGTCGCCTTACTTATTGCCGTCAGTTATGCAATATGCTCTGTAGGTTTTAATAAAGGCCCCACCGACGGGGCATTTCGAAAAGTTTTCGTTTCGTTTCGCGAAGGCGAACGCTATTGCGCCGACAATGGGCCCCGCAAAGCCCTGTTGAGTCGAGTTGAAGCATTTTCGCTCGCCTAATAGCATGTAATATCGCATGTAATATCGACTTCGTATTCTTCTGGCCGCATGTTGGAAGGTCTAATGATATATGTCATTGTGTGTTGTTTTATGATGAAATAATTGCACAATATGGCATGTCAATGGAAAATGAACCGTTCGCTAATGGGTTTAAAATTGACTTTGCGGTATAATTTTTGAGTTTCACTATACCTTACTCTTTTATTTAAGAAGACAAGTTCAAACTTATATCTACAATATAAATACTTAATAACTGACAATACTACACCATTTTCATTTTAATGAAAGTTTCAAAAGCTCATTGTTCTATTTGAAACTTGAAAATCATTAATGCTTCTTTCGTCTCAATTTTAAGTCAACCCTTTCGCTATTAAAGCTTTTCTGAATTACAATGTTTGACATGAGGGAGACAGGATTACCTGCATACTGTAGTGTACGGACGCGCGATATCCTATTTGTATGACGAGCTCGCCTTTCTGAAGAATGGAAAAGCTCTCCGCTTACGGCGCGAGGGGCTTTGTCTGATCAATGTACTTAATGCTGTTTGATTGAAGTGTTAAATAGCAGTATGTCACATGTCTTTTCTATTCGGCAATTGTTATTTATAATAAATATAAATTTGATTTTAGATATAACTAAATGATCATTTTGCGTATGTATTAGCGTCCAGTAACATACATTTTACATAAACTTTTGCGTCTCACTACGCACAAAGTATACCCAATAAGAGCAGTAACATTTTGCTTTTATTCTCCTATAAAATAAAGGCATAATTAAGTCTACATAATTGATTTTAGGGTGTAAAAATCATGTTGTGTGCGTCGCAAATGTAATGACGCGAACACATTAACGGCGCACCTGCGGCGGAAATTGCATTAGATGCAACCTCCGAGCCGCTCCCAACTTGGAGCTCATCTATTTGCCCACATAAAACGTTTAGGATGCGCCAACGGGCGCTCAAAACGCCACGTTTTCTGTATTCTAACGTGTGTTGCTTTGTTATTTTTATTAATATTTGCACAAATTAAACAAGAATGTAGCAGTGTCTAAACTTTATGTTAATTAAAATACAATAGCATGTATGTATATATACATATATAAGAATAATATAAGAAGTGTAAAGCCATTGCAGATTAGATTAGCCATTGCAGTGCGGCAGATAGAAATATTTAATAGTGTTTCAATGTATTTGGATACACGTTGAACAGTTGACCCCGAATGTCATCACTTACCAACAACTTTAAAACAGCATTTTTTGCGCTACACTTGTTTATCTGTATTCGACATTCTACATTCATGTCCGTTTTTAACAAGCTTCTTAAAAGCTTTTTTACAGCATCTTCTTAATAGCAACCTAACAAGTTATTTAAACGCTCTTTAACAAACGCGATAAACGCTCGTTTGGACGAGTACGCAGCGATAGTCTATTTGCTTTTAACAGTGTAAGCACAAAGGTGCATAGGTGCATGCGATCCCGCGATGCTTCAAAAGTTGCGCTTGACGCCCGCGGAAACGCCATCGCTGCCGGAAATTGAAGTCATCTCGCGCATTCGCCCTACGAACAATGCTCCGCTAAAGAACATCTAATTTATCTGTTCGACTTGTTTCATGGAATCTCTCCATTTAAATTGAATATCGATCTTTTATATCGCTCTTTGGCAGGTAACTTGGATGCGGTCTGTGAAAGTTCCTGTGCTGTTCGTGCCACTGACGCAGTTGTGTTCGAAACTGGGATGAGAAAATGTTTGTTTTGTTCGGATATAGCTGTGTTCATATTATACAATAATAGTTTTTTACAATGCAATGTATAGAAAATTATGTTTTCATTGTTCTGTTATTTTAAGCGTGCAGTGTTTGTGTTAACAAAGATTTTGAAAATGTATCAAATAATGTAGCCACTATAAAATGAACACTTTAAATAGATTTATTTTTGCTTATTCAAGTAAATCTTTATTTAGGTTTCTACATGTTAAAAAAGCAACGTCTTGTAGAAATTATAACTTACGTATATACATAGACATATAAATTATCATAGTCAAATATGAGGTGTACGTGCTCCCAATGACCGAGAATCTGCAGGTGGCGTGTTCCATCCATAGTTGAAGCCACACGACGGTTTTGTAAATATTAGTTCGCGAAACTCCGCGAAATATCAATTCCGCGCTCCAAGTTAATAAAATACTTGGAGCTTAATTGAAAATGAATACTGGCGGCGTCGATGCGATCGATAAAATATTCCACAGCCTTAATCCGCGATAATGAAGCTCCCCGCGAAGGGTTGCTTCGAGGGGCCCAGTAATAAATGTTGCGTTCCAAATTTAAAATCAAAGTGCGGAATAAATTTTGATTAAGCGATTAGCCGGGCCCTGTAAGGTGTTTGCGTTTCTTCGCTCCCATTACTTATGCTACACTGGTGCGACATTCTCTTATGGGTTTGTTTAATTTCAGCGCAGCTCGTCCACATTGTGCTTCATCATGGTGATTATTTGCCTATATAAGGACTCCTGTTCACGAAACGTCCTTTGTTCTGTTTATTTGTATGATTTTAAGCAAAATAAATGAGGCATTTGTTGGCTTTCATTTAAACTCATTTGGAAATTGATTATTTACAATTATTTGCGTTAACTGTTTTATTGCTTTCTAAAAAGGGAATAATTCGTCTTTTTCTAATGTGGGGAAATTGAAGTGTAAATAAGTATAGGTACATATGTATTTTACAAATACAAAGACAAATATTTCATTGCAACAAATAGGTATGGGTATACAAAGATTTTACAATTTAAACTGGTCAATAACATTTGGCTATAGTCATCATGCAATAAAAAAAAATTAAAATGTCATTTTATTTGTATCAATTACGTTAATACAATTTTGAATCACATTATAATCATACAATTAAAAAAAATGTGTGTAAATTTGTCAATGTAAATTTAGAGTATTAGGTACATTAGACAGTTTATTAGCATACCATTTGAGCATGCATTGCCCGTGCGAGTGCATATTCGTCGCCGTTTGATCAACGCGACGATAATGTACCGCTGAAATTCATAATAATTTTATTCATGCCGGAGCGTCGGTAAGTAATTACGGCGTGTTCGCGAGACGAGGCACCGCACAGACGAGCACTGCAAATAATATCAGTGATGTCAGATAAAATTAACTTCTAATGAGTGTAGTGCACAGTTCTCGGCTGCAAAGTTTGTTATTTCGGTAAAGAATCCATTAACATTAAGTCTTGGTAGCTTTATGATTGGTGTATTTTTATAAAAACACTAATTTAAGATCTCATCTACTCATATAAGGCGTTGTTATTGTATTGCTAGCGTTTAAGTCGAGTCGGAGCTTACAAGCGTTTCAATTCCATAGAAAATAGATGCTCAGCGAATTTTCTGAAATCTCCAAATGACTGATCATTTGGAGCAAGATCAAAACCGGCAGGCAATCTAAATACTGTTATTTAAAGTAGCGAAGCTTTTAGGATTTCATGAAATTAATTGATTGAAATTGAACATCGAAATTGAACATTACTCAGTTTAATAGTTCACTTAGTATACGTATGTAATCTAAAATCTATTCTCCTATTCCACGTGGAACGTAAACGTAACTGGGGAAACGAGGTAGTGTACTACACTCCTCTGCCAACCCTTTCGAGTATTACAGGCGTGATAATGTGTTGTAATTCTAAAGATTAAATATATATCTATGTATCCATATGCACATATATGTTATCATCGTTATTATTATTACACATTCTATTAACACTTGAGCACCTCAGGATAAATGCGCGTCATCCGCCTAATTACTTTGCGTTATTTACGACACCTGCACCAGTGGCTGAGGGAACATGGAAAAGCTGTTATACCTTACATTCTTGATACGTAAATACAATCCAGGGATGTACGTGTTGAATAAAATTACAATATCTACCTACACCAAAATAAGAAAACAATAAATGAAACGATGAAACTAGTATTCATCATGTACATACGTATCTAAGGATAAGATGTTTTATTTTTAAAACGAATTTTATATCATTTTCACCACAGTAATAAAATTATTATTATCCTTATATTAGTATACTGGATGGTTGTAACGAATTTCATGTTGATGTGAGGAAGACGTTAAAACGGGAGTCTTATTTCAGTATGCGCATGTTAGCATGTCAGCAGCGGCGCGATGCGCGGCGTGAGACACAAATTCTTATGGCAACCAGTTGGGACAGATCCACGAACACATTGTCGATATGGTGAACCAACATATTATGTTTTTGTATAAAGAATTTTCTTTGGGCTATTCTATCAGCTGTGAGATATATTAGGTGGTGATGATGATGTTTTAGTGATTTGGTTTCCATATGTAATGTGTATGTTGTTATTAATATTTGTAGCGAGTAGGTATAAATAACATATTAATAACAAGATCAAATGGTTAAGCGCTTTGTAAAGCGCTACATTTATTATTGTTGAAGAATAAGTATGTTTTATACATACTTGTGAATGTGTATATACTTGTATGTATATGTGCGTGTATGAGCGTGTGTATGTGTATTTTGTACTTGTATGAATTGTTATTGTATCAGTCATACAAGAACAATTCATACAAGTACAAAATAGTTCTTATGTATGTGTTTGTTGTCGTGTTGTCGTTGACTTCATTAAGTGTATGTATCCCACCTTTTGATGAAACAAAAGATTTGCACATTTATTACTTTAGAATAAGATATTTATGTATTATTAAAAATAATTGTGTTGTCATAAAAAGTTCATGAGATGTGTTGGCCGCAGGGTGTGTATTGCTGGTGCATTAATTCGTTATTGGTTGCAACTGTGTGTGGTGTATCTACTTGAGAGCAGGGCATCTTGTTTAATAAGCTGGTGCACTCAGGTTAATGAGTTTACTGCATCGTGTAGCGAACTTTTTAAAAGTGTGAAACTTGAGGCGCCTCTTACTTCTGCAACGCGGCAAATTAAGTTACCTGAGAACGAGGGCTCGACAAAATTAAATATTGATGTTTACTTAATACATACTTCATTTGTGAAATGTATTTATGACAGTGCAGCAGCGATTGTGACTAATGTGAAATTGAAGGAAAATTCTCGAGAATTCCTAGTTATTAGTATTTAAATTTCCGCCTTAGTATTTTATTGACTTTAAACAAATTAATATATGTATATGTGAAACTATTTTTTCATTAAGTATTGTCCATTTTTTGTCGTGATTTTCAATTTTTTTTTAAAGTGTATTTTATTACCGTTTTTCGTACTTCTGTATTTTCTAACTTATAAACCATTTAATAAACTTCTTTTTTCTATACTTACATTTATATTATACTGCTCAACCCGTATAAAATTTCAAGCAACATTATAATGTTTTTTTACCCGTATAAATTTCAACTAACATTATAAATGTATAATGTATTTAACTGTGTAATATTTCAAGTTACATTAGAATGGTTTTTTTTGCCGTATAACATTTCAAGTAACATTTTTCATTTTCGCCGTTTAATCCACTAGCACGGGGAACTGTAACGATGTTAACCGGTCCATTTCTCAATTTTCTCGCTACTGTACCCTTTCTTAGACGGTCCGACTAAATATATCTAACCCTTTGACTGCCTGCGGCTGCGAGCCAACAGTCAGTTGCTGTGCTGTTTTATTGCTTTACAAAGAAATTTCTCGTGAAAATTTAACTTTCACGTTGAGATATAGGGTTATGAATGCAAAATTTTAATCAATGAATCTTATTATTTTTTGAACGCTCAAAATTGTAAATAACTTGTTCAATTGAGACCCTTCAGTCTTTTGTTATTAATTTTTCATTATAATTTTGTGCTTTTTAAAGTATGAACATTTGTAAAAATTTACATTCTGTAAAAAATGTACGGTTCGCTCAAAGCAATACCACCACTACACCTACTTGTACCAGGATGCAAACATTATTAAAATACTTCGGTTTTTAGGAATATCAGCGTGTCACTAATCAAATTTGAATAAAATCCGTGCCATCTACTACTAATTGTATCCGTGCCATCTACTACTAATTAAGGGTATTAATATGTTTAATAGAATTTCCTA
Source organism: Microceris miodesmiata (assembly GCA_018245735.1). NCBI lineage: Eukaryota > Metazoa > Arthropoda > Insecta > Lepidoptera > Hesperiidae > Microceris > Microceris miodesmiata. Next base: position 901 of record DWEC01003895.1, on the reverse strand, counting down.
AAGTCTTGTTGCCTAATATTCATTGATAATCTATACCACACTATTTATGTACTATAACAATGTATGCTGATTAAAAATACTGGTATCTAACAATTTTATACCTAATGTAGTGATCGAGGTCAATGTGTTCATGAGCGAAAGTGGACACTTGTGACTGGCGCGTGCATATTTTGGTATCAATTTCATTGTACCAGTCAATAAATAAATTGTACAATTTCATTCATCATCATTACCATGGTGATCAATAACAGTCATTGTTCTACTATTGCACACAGGACTTGCAACGACCTGCGGATTGGCAGACTTGTATTGCATTGAGTAAATTTATTCATAGATTAAACAAAAATTAAAAATACTTACTACTACCCATGTGATTAACGTCATGTATTGTTTAAAGTCTGCACAAAACTAACAACAAATTCAATCTTATCTTAAAAAAAAAACAAAACATTCGATTTTTTAAATTTAAAAGTAGAAATGTGCAGCTACGAAAAATATAACTAATTTTGAAATAAATGATGTCAGAAGACCACAGGACACGATCCCTTTGTGAAGAAATATAACACATTTGGCAATTTAAAAAGATAATTTATATTTAAATTTTGAAATACATTTCAAGAATGGAATACCTACTATTAAAATCCATTCAATGTACAAGTGGTGGATGCCTGTGCCATGGTCGCATCCGTTTCCTCTGGCGTTATATTAAATTTTATTATCACTCTGGACTAAGTAATGGGAATATCGTGTAAGGAGCGACCGGACGGCCCCAGGGCGTCAGGGGGTCGAGGTCCGGGGGGCTGTGGGGGTCGGTGATTAAAATTTCGGCTACCGTTGACGACACAACAGTGCCGAGTGGAAGGATTAATAGAGGTTTTATGAGTGGATTACACTGTGTAGT
>DWEC01003894.1:0-10244 GCA_018245735.1 Microceris miodesmiata | reverse complement strand
TTCCATTATTCTCTGAGGAAATTCATAATGTTTTGAGGCTTAAGGTAATCAAAATAGCTTTAGTTTAATAATATTTTATTATAAAAAGATTAAAACAGTTTTTGTATACATTTTCATTAATATTATTTGTATATAAAAGACACGTATTAAGTAGTATTTAACTAAAAACATGTTAACTCTTATAAAATAGATAGTAATCATTTTAAAATATTACTATCCGAGCATCCGAGCTTTTTTGAGTTGTCGCTCTTCACTTCATTGACGTTGTCAACCGAAAGGAATGGTGGCGATAGAGGACCCAACTTCCCTTTAAATCTCTATGATTAGTTGAGTCATTATTGTTTACTCAGTTCTAAGCTTTTTTCCTACATATTTACATATTATACTCGTATCCAAAAATCAATTAAACTGCCTTTCGAAGCCGATTCAAAACTAGAGGACTTGCGACTCGTCCGATACTACTTTACGAAGTACTCGTATATCTCAACCATAATACTTAATAAATGTCTATCAGAAAAACTGAAAATAATGATTTGTAAGTCAGTTAATACATATTATTTTTATGAATAATGAACTTCAGTCTTTTATATGAGGTGTGTATTTTTTAGGAGTTAAAAGTCTCCGAGGCCAGCGTGCATGTATGAAAACAGTCATGAATGTGGAATAATCATGGCGGGTCATAATATACTATGTAATGGCTCTTTGTATAACCCTGAAGTGACCTAGCATGATCATATAATGATTAAAATTAAGTATAATTTGTAATATTAGTTTTATCGCTTTTTAAAACCGGTTCAGTAACCTAATTTATTTTGGTTATCAAGTAGTCATTATCGGAAATAGATACGGCTTGATGTTTTGTACGTTACTTTGTGTTCTATTCTATTTTATTTTATTTAATTAGAAACTTTGCTAAAGTATGTTAAACGTGAACTCTGTAGAACTGTATTCATGGCTCTCTTGTGTGTTTTAAATTATTGAATGACAAGAACACTAGTAGATTCATGGTTACTGAAAAGGCTAGTTTCCTTGTTGATGGAATTTAGCCTCAGCGGTTAGTGATTCTGGCTGATGAGCCATAGTTTATGGGTCAAGAAGGTATGGGTTAAGAAGGATAAATTTTGTTGTTTGCCTTGTTTTGGAAAAATATAATAGTGTATATTTGTATATAAAGTATAAAATATGTTTTTATACAAATAATACGTTGAGCATTAATGTATTCATCATAGTTCCGGCTCTAACTAGTACTGCATAAAATGGTCTTACATGATATGTCCCAAACTTATTTACTTAAGGTATTCAGTACTTTAAAAATCCACGTGATTATTCATCAATCTTCAGAAGTACAATGGTGAACATAAAATTCCGGAATCACTGCCATTTCACAGTATGTATATAGTACGTAATATTTGTACGCCGTGTGATTTAAAGTTGCAAATTTTTACACTTTTACCTAACAATTCTTACAAAGCTGTTAGTCTTTCAATATTCAAATGGCTTTAAAGAAAGAAGGGATGATTTACGCACGTACGGCCACAGCAATGCAACAGCAACAATGGTCACAAATTGCAATGAAAAGCCGGCGCCGCGATACCGCGCGACCGGTTCCCGTCGATTCCGAATAAAAACGTGACTGGAACAAGAAATATGGCCGGTATAGTATTTTTATAGTTATTTCAACCCTATATATGTTATTTGATACAATTGCAAAAAACAATAATTTATTTATAAAGCTTTTTTTCACTCCCAACCCTTCTACCATTGGAATACGGGTCTCCTCTCAATACATGGCTACAAGATCATTTCTTGTTATCCCTCAATCATTCCTCCATTGGCCATGGGTATCCTCCGAGAACGATAAGAATTAAGGCCTTAGTTTTCCACGCTAAGTGCTAATTGGCACGATATATACGCCTTTGTAAACATTGTGGAGAACTCTCATGTTTTCTCGCGGAGTTTTCCTTCATTAAAACGGTAAGGGATATTTTGTCTTAAAAGATAGGTATAAGTTTGTCAAGAACTCTTTCGCTTACACCTTTGTGCACATGTGGAGTTGTACCCGGGACTTTTGGAGCCTAGGAGGACGAAATCAAAACCAGTAGTAGTAGAAGGGTAACGTCGCTTAATTGAAATTCTAATGGTAATATTCAATTTGAAATGACCTGTCTAATATGGTTGTAGAATAGGTTCGGTAAAAAGGAGGCAATATAGCAAGCATGGTTGTATTCACACCGCTAATGTGCTAATACCGTTAGGGTTCGATGAACAGCGTAAGCAAATATTTGTGTCATCCAAGCGTTTGTGTGATCCGGGTGCGTGTTGGGGTGCAAATTGTGTTTATGAGGCATTAATTATGTTACAGCATTGCACATAATTAGGTAGCTATTGGAAATCTAGAGCGCATTCTTACCTCTAAAATGTATAAGGAAAATGTTATTACAATTCTGCGATAAGCCAAATCATCGCTTAACCTTTGAAAGCGGAAACTCCGAAGCACCCGAATTCCGGTCGCACTGATACGGCCCGGAATTAACCGATATCGAATTACGATATTTAGATGAAGTCGGTAATACAGGACAGATCATAGGAATTATAGACAGATATAGAAGTGGACATACACATGGACATAGATGTAGACATAAATATTTTTTATAGTATGACAACGCAACGAATGACAAGGGGTAGCCACGCTGACCACTGAGTGAAAGGTAATCCTGATCGCGAGTTGTGGCGATGTTTGGAAAACACCTAAATCCAGCCATAGATATTTGTGGAAACAGAGATTAATGATAATGGTTACAGTACTGAACATTTTTGTTAATAGAAAAATTTGTACATAATCATGCCATCATCAACCTGCTATCGTCCAATATAACATTTAATTTCAAATAATAAGAAAATAGTAATAGTCAACAAAATAACAGGAATTTCATTTCAAATAATCAAACGATTGTGATCATATGAAATAAACTGCAAAAGGCCTTTACATCGCTGTATTGGAACCAATAGCTCGGTCAATAAACACCATATCGAATAGCGTGTCAACACGGTTACGATACGGCTACAGTAGTTTATAGAATTCCCTGCAAATATTCGAATATTCAATGGATTATGCTTCACAGATAGTAGGCAGCTGTTTCATTATATCTGATTTAATATTCCAGTTATATTTATGCTGACTGGAACATAAAGCTGGGTTCAGTATGACACCATTGTTGTTCGAAATGCGTGATATTTCTATATTTGGGGGTGTCCTTTTACTTTACGTGATATTTCTATATTTGGGGGTGTCCTTTTACTGGCACTTTGGGAATTTCGAAAGTTTTCTTAATTAAGCTAATCCGTTTCTGTTTTCATGGGATAAGAGCCGCTATTGAATAAGCATCTGAGATCTTTTTGGATAGTCCCAAATGTGGTCGAGGTGATAGATATATTGGTTTTCGTCTAGGAATTACAATTGGGATTACCAGATGTGTCCTTCGAATATGCGAACCGGATGTATTGGTATTTGCATTTGGTGTGTGTGTGTGTGTAGCGGCAATATCGTTTTTGCTGTCCATCTTTACCTCTAAGTAGAAACATTTGAACTGCTATGTTAGCTTTTCAATGGCACCTGTTACGAATTTATTCTTAACTTTACAAATAAGAGCAGTATATTTCAACTTCAGTCCAATGCGTACATTTGTTGTGAAGTATCGTGTTATGAAGTTTGTTATTTCAGATATTTGAATTTTTAAAAATCAAACCCGGTGCAAAGATTATTTACCAAAGAGTTACAAGAGAAATATGGAAGTTATAGTATCATAGAATATGATCTGGTAATAATTATGTATGAGGAATATAAATATGCTTCAAGCCAGCTAATGCATTTTTGAAGACGAAACGGAATTGTAAGAATGAAGGAAAGAAGATGACGATGACGAAAGAAGATGAGGCCATCATCAGCAACCAACAAAAATGGATTCTGGTAAAGAAAAAAAACGATGAGAAAAATAAATTATTCTGCCGCATGGAATAGTTATAAAGTCAGTAACTGGTTGTATTCAATAAAGGAAGTACTTCTATTTGCAATCATTATATTCCTATATAACTGCATAAAGGAAAACCTTTCTGGTATTTAATAATTCTGAAAGACAGCCAATTAGTTAACTAAACAGTATGACATTACTACCGACTGGGTTAGCGTTTCTTTTTATATTCACTGAATTTCTATTAGACTTTGTAATAATAATAGGTACAGTTGTACCAGAACTTGGCAACGAGGTGGAACAACTTGAGGTGGAAACGTAAAGGTGGATGATTTTTTAATTTGTTTTTTACTAGCTTTTGTCCTTATGCAGATGTCAAGCATAATAAATAGTTGTCTTTGATTACACATGGCCATTAATATCATGAGACAAAAATTATATGAACGAAACGTTTTGGTAACAGTGTGAAGAGTAATAGAAATAAGTAAACAATGATTCCCCTCATAGCAAGTTATGTGGTAATAAATTACAAAAGAGATTTTGTAAGAAAACATCATCATCATTATCACCACGGTCAACTCTTTTGTCGTTGCACTGCTTAAAAACGTTAAGGCCACATATCATAGTATAACGTTTCCTCACGATGTTGTCTTTCATCGATGCAGCAAGTAGTATTTTATGTTAAAACGCACATTATATTTGTCACGGCTTTAATGTTGGCGGCTTAATTGTTAGTAACTAGACTATTATCGATTGTTAAAAATCAGCTATTGCTGATGGTAAAATGATAACAATAATGAACAATTAAAAACAACAATCTAAAATAACAAATTGTTATAAACTTAAGTGTGACAACGCGGTGTGTTTAAAGTGTACGATGAAACATTATGGCAATGACAATAAAATTATTAATTATTAAACTTCATAATGAAAACGACGAGTTATACTTTTCTTAAAAGCATAATATCATTGAAACATACAAAAGTATAACATATTAATATATGAGTATATGTATAATATATATGTACAAGATGTGTAGGTACATGAACTTATCGTATATTAAATGCAAACAATAACAAACAGGTACATATCTTAGTTTGTGAAAATGCTTCAAACTAAGAATGTACGATAGAAGTGAGCGCTGTTACGTTCGTTACTTCCGCCTCACTGTGCCGGTAGTCATAATAAAAACTGAAGAAAAGTACTTTGTTTGAGAAAGATGGAATATTTTGAGCAGCATTCGATGTAAACGGTCGCCTTTTATATTGAAATGACTGCATTTTAAATCCGAGTTTCTGTGAAAGGCAACTTACTTGTGCCGTAATATCTTGGATCTTTTTAGAAATACATTTTTGAACTGGCCATATCAGTTTCGTCTTCATTTTCTCTCGTTAGCAGTGAAGAAGTATGCTGGCTACTTGATATTAATACGTCATAGATACCTCAACTCTAAGAGTTGTATTGTGGTTATCATTACAGGATCTGGCAGACACCACATGTAGATTACAAAAACTTCACGTAGAAAAAAATCATAAATGAACTTCATGTGCTGTGCTTATGAAAGTACGTGTAATGAGTAAGTAAGTAACATTCTTCAATAATTCGAACTTGTAGAAAGAGTGGTTGATGAAAGAATAACAGATATACAATGTGAATGTCGATGTATGCAGATGCCGAGGGAGATGAAGATTCGTTCGAAGATGTGTTGACTGAATAAGCCGGATATCAGCTGATAGCGAGTCAGCATTCTCAGAAAGCGGCGCGCATGTATGAAGAGAGTAATGAATGTAAACGATGTGAGGATTGTCAGAAAAAAACTTGCTAATTATGTAAATAACGCTGACTCAATAAACAAAAACCATTTTAAGTCAAGATCTTAATCAACTGTCGAGTAATAATAGGACAAACCAACTGAAAGTTAATCGATCTTGGGGAATGATGGATAATTTTTTGCTAAGGTTTCCCTATCGGCTGCCCGGCAACGTAGAACAAAAGGTCTTCGGAAAAGTCTCGATGAAAGGTCGATGACATTAATATTTTCCGGACAAACTCGATAATGTCGGGTTGCTACGTTCAGCTACTCGGCTATGCGGGGCACGAACTGAGACATGCACATAAAGCAACAATTAGGATTTCTGATCACGACAACGGCTATTTTTATCAAAATATACGTGAGATGTGTCTGTGCATTTCATATACTCGTATACTAGAAGAATAGGTGGGAAAGCGAATTGGAATTTTTGTTTAGGTAATCACTTGAAGAATTATTGGAAAAATGTAATGAATGGTGACTTACACGATATAATATTCCTTGATAAAATCGATTTAAGTTCGATTGTATCAGTCTAGTTAATACTTCAGCCGTTTACGTCCGGTGTTATTTCGTGTCTTATGTTTTGGTCAACAGGTCACGACCAACCTCGACACATATAGTTTTATCTTTTATCAACAATTTAAGTAACTACTATTAATATCGATTAAAGTTTGGATCTCCAACATCAGTGTAAATTTAGACGATAAAAATATTTAATTAATAACTTACTTTCGTATCACTGATAAAGATCAATTATAAATTATTTTAAAATCTCCTCAGTTACTATACTACACGCTGTTCCATCTTATCATCTGTGTTTAAATAACTTTATTTTGTACATCACAAATTAATTAAAATAAAGAACTTCAATATGGATTAGATTACAGACGTTACTTGATTAACGATGTACTTGAAAAGTTAAAGTCCATTATGAGAAATAAAACATTTAGATACTTTGAGTAACATCTGATTAAGTAAGTTCTCAAAAAGCTTTTCTCGGTGTAATTAAAAAAGCCAAGGAAAGCGTCCTATCTCGTTATTTCTCGGAAACAGAAAGGCATCGTTCATTTTGTAACCTCTAGTAAAGAGCTCCTTGCGCTTTTAAGTTTTAACTATTTTTAGAGAAATTAATAGCGGTTGTTGTGGTGTTGTATTTTTTATAATGTTTCGTGTCCGCGTAGTATTAGGTAAATACTTTTTTAATAAAATAATGGAATGAATTAGTGTATGAACAAAAGTGTGTTTACATATTTTCACATCGTGTGTTTGCTCATCGTTCTGGACAGTTTTAAAAACGTCTATATATTTTTATCTCTCCTATAACATTCACGTCCTCTCACAGAGCATGTTCTACATATTTCATGCTGGTTTGCGTAGTTTGCTCCACAGATAGCTTTAACTAGATCTTATGTATCTTTTATACAATTTTAATTGTTTAATGCTACATTGCCAATATTATTTAGAAATTACAGATTTAATACTTAAGAAATTGTTTAATATATAGTTTAAAACTTGACATTCTCTAACTGACAAAACAAAATTATGGTTAGAATTAGTAACAATAGCAAGAATAGGATTAAGAGCCCTTGTGGTATATGAGACAAAAACTTGTTTATTGCAACATAATGCAATGTAGACACCAGCGAACACCCATAACCAAGACACACAAGACTTCCAAGTGGTAGTTTAGTTCCACGAACTCGGTCCCGCGCCCATATTATTGCATCTCAGCGCTTTCCAACTTGACGACTGCTTGCGCTGCACTGGCTTTAATACGGTACAACTTCTGTCTTAATGTTGTTGACGATGTTTTGAGCGTACGTTTATGTTTAAATTACTCTCGACAATTAAATTTTATTGACAGGAATTTAATAATTCCTCTTTTCCTAAAAATGTACTCGTAGGTACCACGCGTCGGGCAATTGTTTCACAACAACAGATAACATAAATCAGTTGCAATATCGCAAGACTTACGTTCAGCGTTCGAATGTGTGAACGAATTTTCTAAAACATGAACCTCCTTAATTATATCAAGCATTAGACTGTCTTCAGGTTTTTCAAATTCCTGTGGTCTCTCGTCCCCACGAACCAATTTTCGTTAAGTTACAGGTTCGTATGTATGTATGTCCCTACATTAAAATGGATGGATGAGTGGTTTTTTAGATTGTAAACCATTAAATACATATTTGGAAGAATAAAATTGATCTCTACAATTCATTCATCTTTTTTTTTCATCGAGAATGGAAAGCCAGAATGCCAGAATACACAAGTCAGAAAAATCAGGATTGAGTCGGAAACGGCTGATCCGTTTCATATCTGCCTTCAATCATTAAGCCTTCATATGTCCATCGTTACTGCATTCGGATAAAAATAATTCCATCCGCAGATATTTTTATTCGGCCATTCGTACTTTAATGATCCGCGATTGGATTGATATGATTCCATGAATGATTGTATTTGTCTAAAGTCCATCCATGAACATTTTTATCGGTAAAAATCCAGGAGTTCAGTGTTCAGTTTTATGCGCAATGCCGATGAGTTATGATATTCTGAAAACGTTGTAGTTGATTTTTTGTGGGTTTCCATTGTTGAGCTGAATATCTGTACCCAGCCATGTGCTGATTCAACTGACTTTGGGCATACCAATATAAGTAATTTATTGGCTATTAAATGTTCAATTCAATATAGTATGTATTTATTTTATGGCACCGATTTCTTACAATTTTCTTTTATATTGTTTCTATTTAGATACAGTGAGTGAATACCTTACTAACTGCCGCCTTTGCTCAAAACCGCTTTATGTTATTATTAGATAGATTACATTTATTGACATTTGAATGCTGGAAATTGTAAGACTGAAGTTATGTGTTATATTTCTCATTGGGCTGCTGGTAAAATGAAATATTTAACTTCGTATACAAAAACTACCTGTATATTGTCAGTATTTACAACACACCAACGTTGACGTACGGTACATTTTTAAAACTTATCTTGAGCTTTAAAACTTATCTTAATTGGAGTCTTCTCAGCATCCGGTTGATACAAATCTCTGTAATTAAGAAAAGCGGAGGTCAGCCGCTCCCAATTCATAGTCACTTTCTCGGGCGGAAGTTCATTTGCTAAGTCACCGTTTAATAATTGTCGAGATTACCTTTAATGGACAGATAGATAGACATAGAATTTTTTTGGGCATTTTCTTTATGTAGGTGGAAAATACATTAGAATGCACCCCACGGCACTCGTTTGAAACGAAGCCTCTGGGGAGATCTTTGCACGAGTCATTGGAAATTCTTACCTACACACTGAACATTCACCTTCCTCGAATGTTCACCTCATTTCGAACTAGTTTTCGTACGTGAGATTTTTAGTTTGACTTTTGCATTTGTTCCTAGTTCGATTTGATTCATTGATTTCTATCACAAAATGAATCGTTTCTAATATGATTTGATTTATTGATTTCTTGTATGAGAAATGCGTGAAAGCTATATATATTTTTCATGTTATAGCTATATGTATTTTTCATGTGTAGTAGCAAATGCTTATGAAGGCTTGTTTAGAATAGTCGCTGTGACCCATGAGAGGTTCGCCAAGATTCGCTTACGGTGCCGCCCCAATCATATAAATACTATGTATTTAGGTACGTAAAAATATTTTTATAGTCTACGCACCTGTATAAAATCATAAACAATTTTGTTTGACTTTTAACATACGCAATATCAAAAAATAAGGCCTTTCTGGAATTAGTTCCGTTTTAAAACGTATAAAGTTTATTATACGAGTATATGTTATCTTGTATTAATCTTCAAGTTGCAGGTTGCCTATACGCTACATTTCAGTTATGTTCGCCGAAACGCGGATAACACCGAGTTAATTGGGTCTGACTTCTCAAAACACGGCCCAGGTTTGTGTTGTGATACCTGACTCCCGGCTACCAGGCGGCTGCGGTGATTCCCTAAAATTAATTGCACAGGGTAATTTATAACAGAGAACGCCGGAATGTAACCTATTTTCGAAGTCTTCATTACCTGCTATGTATATGTTGAGCTTGCGATGTGATATATTCACTTTTTGGTCGAGGACTTTTTCGCTGTATCGAACAACGTGTTATTTGTCATGTTTTTATATAAGTATAATAAAACATGACATAATTATTAATAACACTTGTACTTAATATTTGAGTTTTTTATTACTTTTTAACATAACATTATTAATAATCGAAATGAGAAATGTTTAAGTATTCAAAATTCATCACCTGCGTAGTTTCGAAACTATAGAAAATAATTATGTATTTATGAGAAACGTCAAACCTTAGCGATTCCAGCAATATTCCAAAACCAATTGTCCTCACGATGGAAACAATTATTTGTCAATAGACCTATCTACTTGTAAAAACAGTACATATAAAGTAGTCCGTAATCTATATATATATATATATATATATAAGCGAAAGGTCTCTCACTCAC
>DWEC01003893.1:0-10245 GCA_018245735.1 Microceris miodesmiata | reverse complement strand
TCGATGCAAATCTTCTTAATGTATGCATATTTACCAACTGGCACCTGGAACACACTGCTGGATGCGACAAGCCGAGGACAGGGCGCGATGGCGCTCATTGGTGGAGGCCTAAGTCCAGCAGTGGACTTAAATAGGCTAATGACGGCGACGACCTGGTACACAACAGCCCATTCAATTAAGTAGTTTGACTTTTGATAATTTTTTTAAAGCGTATATTACAATATATTCCATTGTTAGTTACAACTCAGTATAAATAAGCGAAGCTGTGTCCTAACGTATACCTCACATACATTTGAAAAACCTCTTTACCCTGCCCCTGGAAACATAAACGGTGATAACTTTAAGAAATGTAAATGTAACTGTTATTTAACGCGAAGTTGTCAATGTTTTATGTAAATATTATACACATATTATCTCCTATTCTGTAAAACAAACATAATTTACAGATGCCGACACGCAAATTATGTCATTGTAAATTGAATAGCCGTTTTATTATATTACACAATACTGTCGATTAGACTACATATGTAAATGTGTAAATACTATATCTCGAGTCAATAGTAACTACGAGTGAATCTATTGATTTGAGTCTTAACGTCTTTTGAGGACTTGTACAATCAATTCTCGACCCTATGTCGGTAATAATAAAAGTTATTCGACGTGAGCTGTTCAAGGATTATGTCGTATTGAAAGACGGGCATGCGTAAGACGGATTGTAATTAATATACGTAGGTACAGTTTAATTAAGGAACTGTACATTGGACGTGATGATAGGTGTTCTTATTAAGGCCTTGTTTAATATGTTGTCGTATTAGATCGGTTGCAATTCTATTTAAGGTTCTACTTGAGATTTCGTTGAATTCTTGCTGAACTGTGGCATCAGGGAATCTGCGCCAGGCTGTATAAACAGCCTGATGCAAAAGAATAATCTTTTGCATAAAAATCCACTATTTCCTTGCATTCATTTTAAATCCGAAAACATTGCATCGAAATCTTTATTCTTCTTCATCTTCGCAGGAGGATCAGGATTGACAATAATTAAATTCTCCGCATAATATCCCCAGTTTGTACTATTTTAAGAAAGGGACGTGGAATGTTGCGATTATTAGCGAACACTATCCTGTTATAACACGTATAACAGCCTAGTACAATATTGTAGTTCATTTCGGATAACGGTATGTCGACACGTCCGGCGCGCTCCGCGGGTCGTCGCGCTCTGACTCACGCGCCGCTGACCGCACGCTGCCGCGCCTCGTGCGCCCCCCCATCGCTCCTGCAACCCACGGAACCGGTACTGGACCGTACCCCGTTCTATATTGGTCTGTTGTGAGTCTGCGATATCGCGACTCGTATCCGGTTTAGTTAATGTTGTTGTTTTTTTTTATATAAAATTCGTTTTGAGTAATCAGTTTAATATTACACACAAGTAATCTACAATACAGAACTTAAAAGGCGACTAAAGAATCTAATAGTACTTGTGGTGATCAACTAAAATAGGATCTAGATTGTATTAATTATTGAAGTTTATCAATGGTTAAAATTTAAACCCTGAAATTTATCTACATCGATTTACTTAAATTAAACACATAAATCGTGAATGTTTTAATTGGATACAGATAACTACGATTATTATAGTATTGTCGGACAGACCTGTTCACTTATTGTGTCATCATGTTCAATAACCGTTTATTTTAGTAATAGCAGTACAAACGATTGTCAATACTTCAGTAACGTGTGACATGTTCATCGAAAAATGTCTTTCAAGACGTCTCGATTTATGTGGTGTTTGGAAGCAACGGCTTTTCAGTGTTCCCACACTTATACTTAAGAAGTTTACATTTCTTCAACCTGATCTTGGACAGTTGTGAAATAACTCTGGAACTCGTCTAGTTTTTAGGACATGTCTTACAATGGATACTCGATATCGATTGCTTATCCTGCATTTTTTTGGAGTCATCTCGGTAGCAAGAAGACATTCCAGATATTCCAAACGATAAATAATATGTCCAAAAGCATTTCGCGAACCATTTTAAGTTCAAGATATGTAATTTACATATCTTGAACTTAAAATGGTTCTCTTAACATAGGATTTCGTGGTAACTTTAGTCTAATATACAAATAATATCAATTGATATTCCGTGGTTCCATGGTTTATTTTTGTAACGGAAAGGTTAGAAACATCTTTAAAAGCAAAAAGATACCCAATTATAAGACATATTTATAAATTCTTTATAAAAAATCCAGTGAATATTCATTCATTATCTGTGAACGGTACTTTTAAATAAATTTCTTTTGATAATAAAGTATAGAAATAAAGAGTGAGTTTGTTGCGAGCCCTTCCGGCACTCGGGCTCTTTTGCCGAGCCCGGCTAATTGACAAGCGAACGAGGGTTTGACCCGATACGATGTATTACCTAAACGAGTTGGTGCAATATTCTTGCATGATCAATATGATATCTACAAATTATAGTATCTCTCTCCCGCTCTCTAGCTCTGTGTATATATACGTGTGTGTATATGTACTTGTGTATGTGTAATTAATGACCATAGTCGTAAAAAGGTAACATGACACCAGTAATCCTCGAAAAGGTCAGCAAAGGAGTTTGGTACACTCCCATACCATAGTCATCTTTTGTTAAATTGTTCTCGAAATTTTTATTTGTCATAAATTATTTGTTTAAGTTGTGTCAAAATTCTCAATAGATCGGCAGTTACTATTTCTTCTTATAGGATTATTCTTCAAATACATGAAGGTACAATTGCGCGATATTGCTATTTTTATACCAAACGTTCATCTGATAAGCGTAACATCGTTTTATATACGTGTTTTATCATTTCCAATGAATTGACGGTAGTTATACAATTGCCGTGGTATAGACAGACGCGGAGAGCGCGAAACTGTACCGACTTCGGAGCTATGCCGCGGTTGTTTCTCCCGTCGTATAATTGACGTGCGAACGAGGGTGTCGGCCGACACGATACATTACCGAATGACTTTGTTCAATATCCATGTTGTGTAACATTCACACAACACAACCGCAAACGTAGCGTAGAACCCTCCAGCTAAGGGAAGTGACGATATACGCAAAGCGACTAGCAGCGGTTGGATATGAAGAGCTGAAGATCGAGCTCAGGGGCGTGCTATTAGACAGGCCTATGTCCAGCAGTGACTGATGATGATGAGAATGCTGATGATGAACCGCATCTCATATGCGGCTGTGTAAAGCAGCGTGTAATCCCCCAGCTGTATAACAACGCGATGTGGCAGAAATTAACCCGCAATTGTTTTTTTAATAATTTAAGTATCTATTAAATATGAAGTAATTCTTAAAAGTTTGGAAAGAATGAGTATATTATGAGTATGTATTGTAGTGTATGTCAACAAAGCCTTATCTATGTTAAGTTATTGTGAGTCTTTTAGACTCCCTTAAAGTAACTAATCCCGTAATCAACGTACTTACAAGTGAATAAATACTTACAATGTTACATTAAATTTACATTTATCACAGTTAATAGATTTATTGTTAACTGCCTCGTTGGTCGGCCGTTAATCGAGAGGTCCTGGTTTCGTTTCCTGACTCGGATACTATTGGATTTTTGTAACATTCCAGTAGTAGCATTAGACATTCCAGTAGTAGCGCGTAGTCTGGATCTATGCCCGATGTATGCCGATAAGCCCACCACCTGCACTTTGGTGGGACGTGAACGTAACTGATGATACGTGGTAGTATACTACACTTCTCTACCTACCTCTTCGGGGACTATTGGCCCGATTTCATGTTATAATAAATTTATTGTATTTATTTATTATGTTGTGTGAAATTTATTTAAACGATTACTCTCCTTTTGTTTCAGGTATGACAAAGTGAAATTCAGTAGTAATTCTGAATATATTCGGTTTGTGAAACATTTATATTGGTGACACCGTGCTGACGAAGATATCCACAGCCGAAGTCCATTATATGCGATTAAAAAAGTTAAAGCAATCAAAACTTGCAAAAGTATTCCCTTAAACTTCGGTCATTGTTAATCCCTAGAAAGTCTTCAAAAGCTTTAAATGAAGCTAGACATTGTTAACGAAGGTATATTGTATTATGTATGTTATTCAGTTACCGAACTTCGAGAAAGTTCCAAGAAGACGAGCGCGCTAACAAAGCGTCGGTACAGTTTGAAGGCAACGTTAGTTTAAAGAGAACAGTTTATAGAGAACGGTAACAAGACTTGATAAATCTATCATTTGTTTACAGGTAGAGTAATATTTAGGATACCTAAAATATGCCCGTATGTTCATTTTTTTACGAGTATGTTGTTGGGTAAAATCTCTTTCTTTCTCTCTTTCGACTCTTTAGATATTCCAATGTTGGAGCACGAGTCTCCTCCCATCTGTGATCTCGGGATGTGTAATTATTATTGTTGTTACGACTTATCGTAAATTAAAACTAAAGATACTTAAACAATTCTATAACTTACTGTCCCTTTTAGTTTAAACTGTAGGCTGTGTGTATTATTTATGAACATCCTGATTGCTGAACTATGAATCTAAGCAATGTTTTCCTTTGCCCGATTTCCTGCTCGCCGCGACGCAGCCACGATAAAGGAACCATATATCCTTGAGTTATATTCTTGACAGTATGACAATGTCAGCGAACGCCGGCAGACTCGCTGTGAAATTCCTATATCTGTAGCTGTTTATCTCGGATTCTATTATATACAAATTCACGTACAATCAAGCATGATAAGTGCTACTAATCGTTATTCAACTTCTAATGGTTTGTTCAACGGTGAAGCCACAAAGCGTGTAATACTATTTATATAAGTTTGTATTTATATTGTGTTGTATAGTGATAAACACGGACAAATATGAATGTTGTAACGATGTATTCGAACACTCATTTTGTAATACATTAATACAGTCAACAATTTTATTTAAGATTATCAATGTATACCAATAATTAAGACTTTTTGATTTAAACATTGTACGCAATGACATCGCCAATGAACTGTAAACAACGCGACTTTTTTTAAAGATTTATTTATATAAGTCTTAAATCATAATTATATATGATTAGTTACAATGCAGAGTTGCATTTATGCCCGTTCATGTAAATGCGTATGATGTGTAAGATTGTGTATGTGTGAGCATATGTCAGTGTGAGCATGAGTGTATGTGTATGTGCATGTGTGTGTATATGTATATGCATGAATGCACCTGTTAGTTATAATCTTTCTTCACTAGTCATTATGAGTTTTCTCAGATAAATCGCAATTGATAAATGACCTTTACCATAGCCATGAAAATTTCTGATAACGTTTTTACGTCGCTGCATAAACTGGACTACGGCTGACAGGCTTATTTTGCGTTAAAATGTTTTTTACTTTATCCTTCTACCGTACGTATCCATTAGGTTCGTTTATTTTATGTTTGTTGCCACTGGCTGGCCGTTGGTCGTTTCCATATTCAATATTTAAAAAAACAATCCTATCTACACAACTGTTGTAACAAAATGCACTCTACTGCATTGTCTTTTTAAATTTAAAACGTTACTATAATGTATTAACGTAAAAGTGATATTTAATATAATTATTATTATTATGTACAGCACGGATAAAACCTCACTTGGTGCTTAAAAGTTTAAGATAGTATGTTCTCAAAAAATGGGCGTCCAGTAACGGAATTCAAAATTCGAATTTCGAATGTTGTGTTCGTAACGTTCGAAATTCCAATCGAATGTTCAATAAACATAACAGGCTTGTAACAGACATCCATGAAGTTCTTTATCGTAGTTTCGTACATTAGTAACCACAAATCAAAGTTACGTATGTCTTGAGTCGTTTTGTAAATGATTTCCCTTGGTTCCATAGCGTGTTTTGTTTGTGTGATTTAGCGTTGCCGTTGTCGTTGCTATTGTCATGTCGCTCGCAAATTTTCCACGATCTTCCAGCCGAGTTTACGCGACGCTAACAAAGACAGGCAGTGAAATTTTGGTATACCATATTTTTTACTCTAACAGCCGTTCTTTACAAGTCATCATCATCATCACCATCAGCTTATCTAGTCCACTGCTGGACATAGGCAACCCCCAAAAGGGTGTTTATGCCCGTAATCTCCATGCTGGGCATGCGGGTTGGAGATCGCAGTGCACGGCTTTTCGCATCGCCGACGCTGCTGCCCGTCGGTGGCCAGGACATTAGCCGTACCTATTTAGGCTGGGCTATACCGCAATCAGCCGGTCGCTAGAGTCTCGTCTGTTATAGCAGGGTATACCACGTGCAGGTGAGGTTGGTGAGATGGTGGTTGGGAACCACCAAGTACTAGACCAATAATATAGGTTTAAATAAAATCAGAGCATTTGCTCGTACGTATTACATGTGTGCGTATGTGAATGTGGTGTATGTGTGTATGTGGGTGATAAATTCTGTATGGGTGTGTGTGTGTGTGTGTAAATATTATGTTCCACAATGTAAATTATTTTCGAGTGAATGAATATTGGCGTGTTTCAACCGCCTGATTTAGTTTTAGTGTTGTCGCGGCTGTTTTCAGGTGTACCGCAAATGTCGAACGAATCGCCTTACTATACACGTTCGTTTATTATTGTTTTATTGAAATAGCGAACCATCGAAAAGTACATTTAATTTGCACTGTATTCGATTGTTATTTATTTGATATTCTATTTTCAAATAGCGCTAATATTATGTCTGGTTTAATATATGCGTTAAAATAGAATGTTTCCTGTTTTAAACAGTACTTAAACAAGACAGCAATTGTAAATGTAGGAAGAGAGGGATGCATCATTGATATGTAACTATACACAATATCATTTTAAAATTAATAATCACGTGATCGACAGTTCATAATTGCGTTTCAAAATGTTTTAAACAAAGTGCATATATGTTTTTGCCGAAATTATATTGAAACTATCATTTTGCATTCTGCTCAATTGTTTTTATACGTTGAGATACTTTTTTAATTAATGTCCGATCAAAATAACTTGATAATATTATATAGTGTATCTTCATTACAACAGAGATGTAGATAGATAGGATTGTTTTTGAGTTATATGTGCTCGTTTCATATATATGTATGCAGTATGATTTACATATCTGGCCTTAGACGCACCCCTAACTAATGATTTAACTAAATGCTCCCGGTGTCATAAATAAGTTAAATGATTAACTACCCCATGTTCGGGGCTTAGTTAAATCGTATTGGTGCGTTTCGTTTTAATGCTGGGACTCCTTAAAGGTCGTTTATACTTTGCAAGTACTTATTTTTGCGGGACCCGGTGGGCGTTAAAGTACTTTTAATTGTGATAATAAATCACAAAAAGAAAGTTTTGTTGTAAGTACGTTCGGTTTATAAAGACATAGTAGTATAGTAATGTTATAAAATTATTAACTAATTTTATCTGTGTTGTTTGATGTACATAAATGCTCCTTTACATGTGTAGTTATTTTACACGAGCTGGTTGGCGAAAAACGCGGGTAGGTATGTTGTGGTAAGTAGAAGGCGCTGGGAGTGGCATGAACATATCATCTCTATAAGATCTATTCGTTTAAACCAATCTTACTTAGGTGACATTACATCTGGTTGAAAATACTCCAGGACTAAACTATTAGACAACTCATATTATAAAAGGTCAAATGTGGTAAGTTCGTTTATTTATTTATTGAGTTATTAAGTTTGCATGTATGCGGACGATAATTCCCGGAACCAATGCACCAATTTAAAACATTCATTACCATATTCAACATACGTTATTCCAGAAGAGGACAACCCATACATTATATATATTAAATGTAGAAAAAAATGTCCTCTTTAAAGAGATACTAAGATAGATAATTTATTCAGCCCGGCTGAAGCATGTGTTCTTAAGCTGCGCCCCAAATCCCGGCACTGATTTAATTTGCACGGCATATGCAGCGTCTCTCCGGCACGCTGTACCGTAAGATAATTCGGCTATTAAGAAGCAGGAAATAGAAGGAAATGTACGTACTGAGCTGGAACGGAACACTATAAATATCCTAAACGTCCCATCTCAATGACTTCGCTGTGCACGTTTTGGGAGTGTCTCGGGAGTTTACAGCCACTTGGAAAAGTGTGCTTCCTATTTTCATATTCACGGTACACTGTTAAGCTGGTGCAGTGTGTTCTATGGAAATCTATTTTAATTCGTATTTTATATTTGCATATATAACCGTAATTTAGCGAGAGTAAAGAGCTAGATAAAGGAGTGTAATTTTATCTCTCTTATAAGTTTATGACACATTTTTGAAAGTGTTCGATCCGAAGTTAATTATGTCATTGTTCACAGATTACGCAGCTGATCATTAAATGTGTTGCGCGAGGATTAAGGATTTCATACACGAATTAATCTCTCAGTTGCGGTTAATAAATAGTAGCCAGATGAAGTGTAAATTATTACTATGTGTGGATATTATTAAATTGTATTGTTATAGTCTTGGAAGCTTTTTTTTCTTTTTCATCTGCCGAATGCCTTCATAACGTTAAAATAAGATTAATTTGTTTGGTTAGTACGTCGCATAACTAAACATTAGTGGTTGCAAGCACGACTGCTAAACAGGAGATCCCGGGTACGACCCCCGCGAAACATGAGAGTACTACGCTCTTCTGCTCATTCCTTCGGGGAAATATAGGGGTGATGTTATGTACATCGAGTGAAATTTTTCCAATTCCATAGCAGACAATATGCGATTACCACGGCGTGCAAATGATTTAAGTGTGGAAAACGAACACAGCTACGTATATGCACATATTCCAATATACATATGTACATAAACAGTTTATTACAAGAGACTCAATGCGGTTTTACCTGACAGGCGTACCTTCTATTTCATCCGTGACGATGGGCGGGATGTTCTCACAAGATGCTTTCCCTCTCAGGTTCAAGTGGTTATATGGTATTTTTACACACAATATTGCCTCCGAGAGACGCTACACGCATTTAGGCGCTCCGGATTCTCTATAGGAACCCCCCTTCGCCCCCTTGCTCTCCACCATCGGGGTCTTCCTGAGCAATATCCCACAATAGCAAAGGAGCTTATTTCCTTACGGTTCATGTATCTAAAACTGGCTTCATAGTCCACGTTTTCACGTAGTCCATAGACCGTTCAAAGAAACTCTACTCACGTTATGTCTTTGTATGTAAGTCTTTTTAAATCGCTTATCTCACGATCTCCTTTAACTCCAGAAACACGACAACTGTAATGTTTTTGATCATTAAGTAGCTGTGTTTACCGCATACTAATTTCTTACGTGTTTTATCCAGACCAACTTTCAACACCAGGCGTTTCGTTTTGTTTTTTTATGAGAGAAAAATATATGTAGCTATGGATAGACTTGATACGATGATGATGATGATATCGAATTTTGACAATAATAGCAAAATAAAATATTTTCCATTTATTTATTTATTTTTCTACGCTATTATATAAGACTATCATATTGGAAAATAATCGTTGCTCTGTAACGTACGCAATCATAAAAGCATTGTGGTTTCGTGGAAACGTATTTTTATTGTATTGACATAAATGTGAAATTAAATATTCACGTAATCCCATGCATCGCGGCGTAACGAGCCATTACCGACGTAAAGCTGCAAGTGGATTAAGCGGATTTAAATAGAATCAGTGATTCTGAACGAGATAAAGGGGGGCGGGGGAGGGGATAATATCAGAAATAAAAGTGATTTCCGACCGAAAAATGTAGCTTCCAGTTCGTTCAATTGAATTGTTAATTCAATTTCAAAGAGAATTTTATAGTATGTTCGAACGATGCCGCCGTTCGATTCTAATTTTATGAGTACTATTTGAAATACTGAACTTCGGTTCTTCACCCTCGTCTGCAGGCATGTAGGCGGACATAAATATAAGGAATGTAAGTATTAAAAATATTGCAGTCTTACGTCGCGTACACAAATGTCGCATAAGCAGTTGGGTTAAGAAATTTTTCTATAAGTTTAACCGAACAGCGAAGCGTTTGCCATTTCTGGGCTGTCGTATAACGAGGTGATGCTTAATTCAGGTCACGGGGATTAGGAGCTGCTAAGCTTAATGAGGCTTTTCGGCCTTGCGAGCGACACGTGTGTAATGCAATGTACGACGGGGGAAGGGGGGGGGGAGTTTGCTCCCCTCTTACCCCGTTATATTTCAAGTGTCAAAGCCGTTACAGGAACGTGCCTTTAAACTAAGCCTTTCATGTTTGTAATGTTTAAGCTGAAATTTATG
>DWEC01003892.1:0-10245 GCA_018245735.1 Microceris miodesmiata | reverse complement strand
GAATTAAATGATCTAGTTAAGTTATAACATATTTCCATTGTTAATTACTTTATTGTATTAATTACATTGTGAATTTTATTATTAATATTATTTTTGGTATTTTGCTAAATGGTACAATTTGAAATTATTATATTAATTTACTGAATTGTCATATTATATTGACATTATTCACAGAATCGAGCTAATTTGACATTTACTTGTGCTTTATATTTAATATTATTTTAATTCCATTTTGATGTAATTGTGTTTGGTCTCCTCTATCGCATTGGGTCTTCTGTAAAGTTGGAGGTAGTTTTGTGTGTTATAAATAAATAAATAAAATATATATACCTACGGCTCCACCTATCTCACTAATCCCTTTTCCGTTTCGTTATCACTGTAGGTTTTTTCCTCTTGGGATAAGAATTGTTAAAGTCCATAGTGCGCGTATAGACTTGCGCATCACCGATTTTAGAGAGAATGCAGGAAGACAAGTTAATTCAGTGTAAGAATTGCCCTTTACTCGGAGAAATTACTAAATTTAGAAGTACGCGCGCCGGGCCAGCAGCCCAGACCCAGTGTTTGTTACTACATTCAATAGATACTTCGCCAAAACCCTACAATTAAACCTACTTGCTTCGCTGCCCGGCGGACGGTTTAGAAAGTAACTGTGGGGATTTTTTGTTCCGTTTTTTACCGACAAAAAGCGCTCGGTAGGTGCCGCTGTCACCGACAATTGCTTTTCTCATCCATCGATGTGTTGAGTGATCTTTGACGCTAATAATATTATTTTGTAAAACCGACAAATATAGGTACCTATAATTTAAATTATGGATTCAGTAAGGTTCTCTACTAACCCGAACTTGGCCAGCGTGGCAGACTATGACCTTAACCCTCTCAATATGACAGGAGACCTATATTCCAACAGTGGAATTATAATGGGTCTATTTTTTTTAAGTTTCTCGTTAACTATTACATTTTTTTATACTAGGTTTGTATAAAAAAATGTAATAGTTTATTGCAATATACATTATGTTCAATTATATTGACTTCGTAAGTCGGGTACTACGAGTATATTGTATTTTTCTAATTTAGAATTTCTACCAGTGACTCGGAGTCTGGAACCGTGCCCGAAGTATGGCAATGGGCTCACCGCCTATTCCATGGGATGTAAGCGTTACTGGTGAGACATGGAGGTGTAAGACACACCTCTGCCTACCCCTACGGGAATCACAGGCGTGATGTTACATTTACGTTCGTTCAATTATATTGTATCTTCGATTTCAAATACAATATTAACGAGTTCAAAATTCATTAGTTTTCATTAATTTAAAAGGTTAAGTAATTCCAATAAACCTCGTTCCTTATTTCACAGCTACTCTAACGGGTTAATTTTAAAAAGTTTTCTGAGCAACGTTCGTTTTTACAATGATCACAGCTGTGTGTATGCCTCATGCAGAATAATGTAGTCCAGCGGTACGTGGACCGTGAAAATGTACATGTAATACAGGATTTCTGTCACATTTCTAATGATAACATTAGAAATTAGTGACTAGTGCGTATATAAATACGCACTAGTCACATTTCAAAATACCCATAGACGAATAATGGTTTGAACAAATCTTAACAGGAGTACAATCTTCATTTAAATGAATATATTTTCCAAAATCGCCGACTTTGTTGTGTCTACTACATGTGTCCACCGGCAGCTCGGCTGGACTGGTAGTGAACTGCGATATCATATCATTCATAGTTGTTGAATGTTCATCCTCTCAATTAAATTTAATGCGCGAGATTGCATAAGATTAAACATTTTTTAAATGGGTCTCAAATGGAGTCCTATTTGAAGTTCCCTGTACTGCTAAGCCGCACGCTAGTAATTATTCTTTTGAAACGTCGTGTCATATATTAGGATACTAGGCGTTCCTGCCCTTCTTTAAAAAATAATAGCACTTCAAGTGGGATAGATTTCAAGCATAATTATGGGATCAAATTAGGTACAGAAACATCTGTATCCATTCCCGAAGTGACCACGCTATATCCTACAATGACCATAATAAAAGCTTCAGGATAAGACACCCGGTAGGCTGCTTCGATGCTATTTTAACTTGTAAAGTAAGCTTTAACTGATATTTTCTCATCCACACACATCTGATTATTAATCATGTTGAATACCATGGTCACGCAATATTTGGTGATATAAGTACATTTTTCATTATTTCATAATTATATAGCTGTTATATTATTATATTATTCATTATAGCTAATTACGTATAACAAAATAGCAAAATTAAATTCATTGAAATCTTCATAGCTTGTCCTATAAAACCTTAAAACACAATTCATTCCAGCTTGTAGGAAGCGTTCGTTGCAAAAACCCGTCTTCACAGATGTTATCTTCCTTCAAATATACATATATAAAGGTTAATTCGAAACCGGTAACGGCATGGGAACCACGTAACATAATGTAACAAAGCCTGTGTAACCTAGACCGAGTCACAATAGACCTTCCCACACTTGAAGTTGGAGATTAGATAAAAAGTTATGTTTTCACTTGCGCACTTACGTAAGCTTTTTGGGACGAGTTTGGTCTTGTTGGAATACTCATTTTTTATATTTGTCCATCGGATAAATTACATCAACTTACCATACAGTGCCTAGTAATATAAAATAATATTATATTATTAAGAAAAAAAGATTTTTGGGTTTTATGGGAAAATTTGTAAATACTAGTACATTTTCAAAAACGCAGCGACATTTTAGATTATGTTTTGTTGTTCATAGAGACTTTTAGTTTCGTATGTGAGATACTTAGTTAGAATCTACGTGTACGTTAAAAAGGTTCCGTTATGATACAAGGTTTGTTTGGAAATAAAGTACAGAATCAATTTCTTCATTGTATGGAAAAAAGACTATTCTGAAAATAGAGTCAATTTCAAAATGGCATAAAAAGTGAATGCTATCGAAGTATTTCTTGACTTGTAATAACTTTGTATAATACTTGTATTTATCAACTGCACAGCCTTTTATATATAATTTCTGGCAAACGCAAAGAATAACACGAAGTTAATTACATTGTTTTATGCCTGACATTAGTAACGACAAAGAAAATTATATTTTTGTTTGCGTTTTTCAAGTACCGACGGAGAACTGTCAGCGATTTATTGACATGTAGAGTTAAATACATGTAAACAAGTGTATAAGAGAAATTTTATTTACACTCTGATATAATACCTACACAAAACGAGATAGATTCTAATTAGAATTGGAATTAACTTTAACTAACACAAAATATATTTATATTCAGTTCATACGTCTTTAATTGTATCATTATTTTTCAATTGTTTAACTACTTATCCCATTCAATGAACCAAAATAATGCAGTCAATATTTATTTACATCGATACTGAAGTTTCTGTATTTCATACCTTTCCATACCTTTAATTTTAGAAATACTTTGGATGTAGATTTCTTAAGTAAATAAAGAATTTGACATTCAATATAAGAGTACATTTACAGTTATATGCATGTTTTACCAATGTGTACTGTTTTACCAATAATTACCAATAACCTCCAATAAACTACTGTTTTACCAATAATTTTCATTAAAGGCATCATCAAATTGATATAGCCATTTTCTACGTGAATTTAATTTTAAATCAAGTCATTGAAAAAGTCAATAAATGAAATTCATAAAAGGTAACATTTAAGTACAATCAAATAAAAATGTTTCCTAGTTTTTATTTTACTTTTAAATGTCAAATATGGAAATGTACCGAAGGCGCCTTAGAATGATTATTTAACTGAATATTTTCGCTAGCTATGTTTGACGATTGATAAATGGTGTACCTGTTAAAAGTAGTATAAAAACGAAAGGCCCGATCGGTCATCGACTGAAATTTCATAAGGCGGAATAACAAAGCGAAAATGAGACTGACATACCTCGTCCGGTAAATAGTTGGGAGTGAACGAAACCACGCAATGAACCAAATTTTGATCTAGAACTTTCTTGAGAACACTGAAGTATCTAGTCACAGTAGAGAGCACTACACAGGCACTGTTTTTTACCAACTTCGGTTAGTAGCGCGCACGCCCGCGCACCAAGCCGTCCGATTCACAAATGCGTTTGAGTGGAACAGAGCGACTCCCGCGCACCGAGCTGCGACTGGTTCGCCTCATATAAAATACCCTTACGCACACGCGCGCGCGCTTATATAAGTGCTTATGTAAAGTATATAATTTGGACTCAAAACGGAAAAGCGTCATTAAAGGCGGATTTTGTGGTTGCGTTGACAGTCCCGATGGCTTTTAACATTTAATTAATGATACGTTAAAATTTGAGTTTGCTAAGGTTTATAATTTTACACGTGACTTATAGTGGATATAAAAATTATAGGCATAATGGTTAAATAAATATTACTGTCAGATGTTACTTTTATTCAGATATTACTTTTATTACACGTATAATAGAAAACTGGTCATAGCTGTTCAGATGTAACTATGACCAGTTTTCTATTATACTCGTACGTGTAATAAAAACTATCATTCAATAATAAATATTATATTTTTTCGGTTAAATAACCGGTTACTATACGTATTACATTCGCCCGCTCCATGCGAAGTGGACTGTTACGTTGACATTACTTTAGTACCATACTTAAAACTTACACTTACGTTATGAACACCAACCAGTAGTTCTACTGCTGGACACAGGTGTCCCTTCATAACGAGGGTTAGGCCCATAGTCCTCCACGCCACGTGTGGCGGCGGACTTCACATGTCTCGTATTCCTCCGACATATTCCTCCGTTGTTTCAGTAGGTGATGTTTAGTCGTTAAAACGCCCAACATTTTGTAAAGACAGAAGTGTCCCCCAGGTTTTGAATTCATAGTGTGAGGTAATGAATTCTTATAATTATAGCCTATCACTGGTTATTATTCAGGCTTTATAAATATTAAAATTTGGATAGCCCTAAATGATAACCAGCAATCTTTCAAGCATAATTTGGAGATGTAATTTAAAGCACTGTTAGTTGTTAGTAATTTTGAAATGAAACCTTTAATAGCACACGTGCCACAAAATAATAAAACTCTAAGATCTTGCACATACTCGTATTTGAATGGGTTCGCTAACTATTTTATTCATATAACAAATGGAAATGGAGTTGCAGTTTTGTTGCGTAATAAGTTACATGATTTTGTTCCTCGATATACATATATGTAGGTAGGCATGTCCAAATTTTCCTTTATTATATGGTCATTATTTTATTTTCTATGGCCTTAAGACCTTAGACTATGGCCTTAACCCTCTTAATATTCTCGTATGAGAGGAGACCCGTATTTCCAACAGTGGAATTGTAATGGGTTGAAAAAAAAAATTTTAAATCTTATAACATACAACACATAAAGCCTTGTTATACTGGCTAACCTTAAGTATAGTTATCGCAATAAACTGAGTGTTAATATGTAAGTTACTTGTAAGTGCATGTAACAGATACATCAGTTCCGGTTGGTTCTCGTCGCTAACTGCTTGCGAACCTTGACACATATCCTGCAGTTCACTTTTACGTCACTATTTGGATTCTTCTTCACTACAGCACATTCTTAATCATGTTTGTGTACAGATCGTACCTGGTTCAATAAGCACTTCAGCTATGGCTCATTGATCTACATGTAAGAAATTTTCATATTGTTTCAAAGGTGTTTCAAGTTTTAATTACAGAGTCGTGGTTAGACCACTTCGTAAGGTAAAGTAACTACGTGGCCTCGAATTGATGGTCTTTTGCACACATTCGGTGGTAAAATCGCTCTTACGCATGTAGTAAACCAAGATTTGGCGTAATTTTCCTTAAAATACCACATAGTTTCCGATAAACGAAAACGATCTTGTCAAAGTGAACCGCGAGGTTTACCGGAACTAAGGAGTTTCCTGAAAAAAAAATTTAATCTTTTACTTATTGTTGAATGTCAGGCTCATTATATCAATTAATTATGCAAGTTGAGGAAACTTATTAAGGAAACTGACTTACAGTAGATTTGTTTCAGTTAATTGTGTCGCGCTACAATTTGATCCACATTAAAACTTTTACTACAACGCTTATCAGTCGCTAACATTTTAGTTTATTACAGTTGCATTTAGCTTCTTAGTCTATTACAGTTCATTGGAGGTATGTTTCTTCTCATAATGTTCACCCAACTCAGGACAAGTTGGCAGACTCCACATGCTTTTGGAAACATTGCTATGAACCTGTAATAGTAAAGATTATATCGCGATGTTTTACTTCACGTCTAAGGCAACTGGTACTTAATGTTCAGCGCGCACATTATTTGTTAGATTGAGAATCACCGGCGGATACCCGAATGCGCACAAATAAGATTGCCCTTTATGGTAACATATTAAACTATGTGTTAAAATTATTACATTTTTTCAGAAAAATCATCTATCACATTTTCTATAACCTAAGTACTTTTGATTAAATTTGTTGAGCCATTCGGAAATAATAATTTTAATAAGTTAATTATTTGAGCCGCCAACTAGTAGAACCTGCCGCGTTACAACACTAGCAATCCGAGCGTTTTCTCGTGTACTTATGATGAATTTCAATTTAAACTTTATTTGTTATCGACATTCATTAAATCTACTTAAGTAATACCAGGGGAAGGTACACTTAAGATATAATTTTCAAACTACGTACTATAAGTTGACTGCCAAAATAATAGAAAAGGCTTGGATTATTTGGTATCTTGTTTGATACTGAAACAAAAGACTTCAACGAGTGCAAAGAGTGTAAGTTGTAAGAGTTCGAAAGAAATAGTTCATAATAGCGTTATAACGTTGAAAATGTTGACATGTTCTGATTTTGAAATTAGGAAAATTACCGACAAAACATATAGCTTGCCTCATTCACATATACGATAAAACGCACTCATTGAAAATTTTCCACCGTAATTAGGCTCATTACATTATTAATAATAGTTGTACCGGTATGCAATTTATATAACAAATATAATTTAGTTTGTTACAATTGAAGGTAAAAACAATAATTAGTGGCCCAGACTACAAAATAGCAGAGAGTAGCCAGTACCGCACTGTCACAATAGTAATTAGAGTAAAATAAAAACTAGGATACAATAAAAAAGTGATAGCACAACTAGCAGGTGGACAGCATGACCTCTCATTCTAGCGCCGACACCATCGTATATACCCGTCTCGTTCTACCGGAAGACATAGTTGATGAATTAATTGTAACGGCTGGATGTCGTAACTGACTTTTGTTGTGCAGCTGTTCTCAAATTTTAAAATGAAAATTATTTTATGAGTCAAATAATTTTACTACACGTTTAATATTTTTTTAATGTCCAAAGTAACTTGCATATTATATAATCAACTAGCAATAATCTTTGTGCTCGATGCAATTCAGACAAAAGCCGACGATGAAATTTATGCCATAAAGCAGCAGTGATCATTTCAAAGTAATTTGAATATAATCCCAAAGCAATCCACAATTGCTTTCTTATGATGAATAAAAAAACAACAAATTTCATATGGTTCAATGGTGCTAATGCACTAACATATTATAAGACTTTATTATATCTATAATGGCCTTTCTAAAACTTTAATCTGAAGTGCCTAACTGCGCACGATCGAAACAATTACAAATTAATTGGAGGTAATTAATTATAAGCTACCATATGATTTATACAGCTATTTTTAAAGTTGTATTTAAGTCCGAGTTCGCTAGTACTTTGAGAAACATTGCACTTTTATAACAAAGAGCTGTTGCCTGAGCACGCGCAAGCGTTTTAGCAACAGATTTCGTAGTTCCAAATGATATCATCATGTACAGCGGGCGATTATAATTTAAGAAATTTATAGTCACTGAATAATTTAACATTTCTGCTTTATAAATAATACTATTATATATTCCGTACGCGACTAATGAATCTTTGGTTACATGGTGACAAGAGTAAGACATAAATTTCAGAGATAGTAACATACATGTGACTGACTTTGAGGCGACTTATGAAGCTTATGAATGTGAATAAATGAAAGTTATTATACGTATCTTAAGATCTAAGAATTGGGAGTTTAATGCAGTATTTGCTTACGTGGACTAGAGCATCCATATTTAGGAAGTATAGGGCCGTTAACCGTCGTTCTAAACTTATGATAACACTTATCGTCACTCAATATGATAGCGTAAAGTGATAATATATTTAAGTTATCTTAACTTAATGTTCTAGACGTGGATGTGTGGACCTAAACTTCTGGAGATGGACAACTAGACATAGGCTCATAGCTAGACAGACTAGACGGTAAGTATACATAAGGAATTATGAGCAGAAGACTCAATGTATTAAACAAATGATCAAAATGGAAAATGGGAAAAATCTTCGAAACTATTACTAGATTTCTCATTCAAAGATTGAATCCGTAAATTACTATATATTTGATAATGTCTAATTCAACAAAACATTATTATAGAATAAAGGCATATAATGTATCAATTTTGTAATACTCTACTAATTTTAAGCTATTGTTACAAAAATAATTATTACAACTTGCCACTTAATTGTGAATGTGCCACTTAAGTACATATTGTCTAGACTCTACATAGAGTTTTCTTTCTCTAGATGTATAAAACCTGGATAAAAATAATAAGAGAATGAATTGTTCGTTTGCGCGCTATCGTCAGAAGTCCGTCTAGTGAGGGGAAGACGCCGCACAATTATCGTACTTCCGCTGCAGGACGCTAGTGGTGTCTCGGTAGTATATCGATTTCGACAAAATTATAAACGTGTTTTTGGTGATAAATATTGTAATTAAAGAATGTTATAAGTCAAAGAGACATATATTTTTACCTGTATTCCTATTTCATTAAAAGCTATTGTTAACTGAATTCGACCTCCTGTAAAATTAGCTGAAAATATGTGGTTGTTCCTAAAATACCGAATTATAATTTATTCTAAGTTTTAAAGGTACAAAGAGAGCTCCAGACACAGCTATACATAACTTTATTCAAATTCATTCATTCTAGAAAAGAGTAACAGTTTTATAGAACGGAAATTGTAATATGGACACATTACTTCGATCCTGCCAACCTTGCATCAATTTATATTTAATAGGGGTATTAATTATTTAAATCATTTAAAACTAATACTATGGCCTGATTACAATAACCATGAACAACACATTGGTGTAATATCATAAAAACGTATTTGCATGCAGATACACTTTCGAACAAATCTATTCAAATAAACTACTCATCGATTAGGGACAAGCATTTAGTCATCATCCTCATCATCATCCTATCTCAATCCACTGCTGGACATAGGCCTCCCTAAAAGGAGGTTTACGCCCGTAATCTCCACGCTGGGCATGCGGGTTGGAGATTGCAGGGCACAGCTTTTCGCACAGTCTTTGCTGCTGCCCGTCGGCGGCCAGGGCATTTAGTCGTGTCCATTTAGGCTGCGCTATACCGCAATCAGCCGGTCGCCAGAGCCTCGTCTGTTATAGCAGGATACACGACATGCAGGTGAGGTTGGCTTGAGCTCCTGAGATGGTGATTGGAACCCCTTACACCCCATTTAGTTATGAAAAGAAATTTATTTTAAAGAAAAAGCAACGATGATAAATAATAATCATAACATTTGCTATACTTGTTGATAGTGCCGTTCGTCATAATAGATAGTGGATTATATGAAATATGCGGTACTTCTTCTAAATGGATAATTGAAATATTATAAGCATAGTATAAAATCGTGCTCAAAATGTAAGTTTACATCGACATCGGTGAAACCCTCGCACGTCACTAGCGGCACGGCACGCGGCGGACCGAGACGAAGAAAGCTCAAACCGTCGTAACGGCCGACACTCACCGAAGAAATTATAAGGTACTTCCAATGGCTTATCTAGAAAATGCTGTTGGCATACAACCATTAAAAATTATTTATATATAATAATTATTGGATAATTTACGTATGAATAATTATAAAAAAAATCCAACTGATTTGAAGCAGTATGATCTAGTGATAGCCTAGTGGTGGTTAAGAATTCAGCCTCTCACTCCGGAACCCTAAGTTCAAATCCATGGCGCGCACCTCTTTATAAAAAGCGCGTTTTAAATTTAAATATCACTTGCAAACCGTGAAGGAAAACATCGTGAGGAAACCTGCACATTTTAGAATTTATAGAAAAAAAAATTCTAAGGTGTGTGAAGTCTGCTAACCCGCACTTGGCCAGCGTGGCAGACTAAGGCCTTAGCCC
>DWEC01003891.1:0-10245 GCA_018245735.1 Microceris miodesmiata | reverse complement strand
TTATGCTCCTGCGTCCGCGCAATTTTCGTAAAAAGGGGTCCAAAGTTTTGGCATCACGTATTAATATATAGATAATCGATCCATTATAATTCCACTATTGGAATATGGGTCTCCTCTCATATTGAGAGGTTTAAGGCCGTAGTCTGCCACGCTGGCCAAGTGCTGGTAGGCAGACTTCACACACCTTAGAATTTTTTTTTTATAATTTCTAAGATGTGCACCACCATTAAGCTACTTGTGTGTAACAGGGGTGTAAGGGGTTCCAACCACCATCTCAGGAGTCCAAGTTAACCTCACCTGCACGTGGTGCACCCTGCTATAACAGACGAGGCTCTGGCGACCGGCTGATTCCGGTATTGCACAGCTTAAATAGGCACGGCTGGCCGCCGACGGGCAGCAGCGTCGGCGGTGCGAAAAGCCGTGCCCTGCGATCTCTAACCTGCATGCTCAGCGTGGAGATTATAGGCATAAACCCTCTTTTGGTGAGGCCTATGTCCAGCAGTGGACTAAGTTAGGCTGATGATGTATGATGTATGTATGTAAGATGTGTAGGTTTCCTCACTATGTTTTCCTTCACCGCTAGCAAGTGATATTTTAATTTAAAAAACGCACGTTTGTAAAGAGGTGTGCGCCATGGATTTGAACCCCGCACCCCCGGAGTGAGGGGCTGAATTCTTAACCACTAGGCTATCACTGCTGTTTCGAGTTTACTCGTTAAGTAAGCTCGAAAAAATTGGATGCATGCCTCATCTCTTACAGTTCTTTGTTAGCTACATGGAGAATCGACAGCAATATGTAGACTAGAAGGGTAGGGAATCTGAGTTATATTACACCAGATCGGGGGTGAGTCAGGGCAGCAATTTGGGGCTCTCGAATTTAATGGCTAACGATCTACCGGAAGTCGTGGAACATGGTATAGTGCCCGGAATATAAGTTGACCTATAAACGATTTTTAGGTGTCAATCGAAATGCGGTATGAGGGAGGATATTCCGCTCGGCTCTGGGGTACAATCGCGCACAGCATTCTTTGACATATTTTAAGTACATATATCATATATCTTTGTTAAAAGGTGTGGTTCATTCAATTAATATCAAGAAAAAGACTATTTTATCTAATACCTAACAAACACTTTGCACGCCGCGGTTATTCAAGAAATAAATCTGAAAGAATCCTATAGCATATTATTTTGTTTTCCACTTAATTAAATTTCTTTATATCACCTCACATTTTCAATTCATAGAAATATACATATATTTGAATACGACGAAATCACTTTATCTTTTGTATTTTTATTACTTATTTAACCCTGTCTAACACTTTCCTTCATAATGTTATCTGCGCAGACGACCGCCATTTTGGTTCAACTTACTTGCCGGGGTGTATACGTGCCTATTATTCGCAGATGAGCTCAAGTTGCTGCTGCCGATTGTAGATGGCAGTGATTGCCTACGGTTGCAGCAAGACGTCGGCAGCGTAGTGAGATGGAGTCGCGAAAATAAACTATATTTCAACACATCCAAGTGATTTATTTATTTGCTATTACATTTTCACGAGCGCGAACTCCATTTCACTACGAATAAAAGGTGGACACGGCACCGCTGCAGAGAGTGTCGCAAGTGCGCGACTTAGGTGTATGTATGACAAGCGATCGGAACAATCGTGCGCATATTACGAACATTTGTAGGACTGCGTACGGGAACCTGGGATTTGTTTTGAGATAATCGCGAGGTTTCACCAACATCAATGCGCTCAAGGTGCTATATGACGTGCTGGTCAGGAGTCATCTGTAACACAGCGCAGTGTCCGTTTTATCCGTTGATGTATCAAACGCTATTTGCGCTAGGAATGGTTGGATACAACGAATTAAAGATACGTCGCGTATTTACACTAATTGCATAACCTAGCCAAGCTATTGCGAGGCGTGGCTCATTCCCTTGCCCTCAATGTACCAGACGGTTACGTGGGGCGGCGCACACGTCCACCCCTGCTGGTGGTGCCGATAGGGAATATTAATAAGTACCTACACAAAATTAAATTCCTAGAATTTTTCTCCTACTGTCCGTGTAGTTTATTTGGAAATAAATACTATTTTAGTCCGCCTATTGATTTTGTTGTGTTTTCACATTTCACAAAATATGTTGTGAAAGAAGCATACCAGACATATGAAGGTAGAGATATTCGGTACACAATTCTGCCTGCCCGTTTAAGGGACATGGCATAACCATATGTTAGCTTATTTGTTATATTAATTGTAATCTGGTTTTTTTTGTGACAGGTGATTGTATAAACTCGGCGGTGGCCGGCAAGCGTCGCATAGCGGAGTGGGGCGCCCTGCGCACGGCGGCGAGCGCGCAGCCGGCGCCGCGGGCGGGCCTGGCCGCGCTGGCGGCGTGCGTCGCGGCTGTCGGCGTGTTAGTCGCCGCGCTTGTCATTATACAGGTACGCTGTAGAAAAAAATACATATCTATATATTTTTAAACTATTTGAGACATATTCGTTACCATAAAGATAGGATATCTTGATATTTGATTTTGTTCTGAAATCATGTCCATCACCAACATGGTAATGTTTTCGCCCCTATAAACGGAGATTGTTGCTTCCTGAAATTTTGAAATCACTGTTGTACTGGTAACTTTTAGACACAAGCGGTCATATGTTCTAATGACTTTATCAACTAAAATATTGAAATGAAGAAAGAGTTGACACTGCTGCCCTCTATTCAATAACAATAATGGCACTGTCCACAACCTAGGATACTAGTGGTGACAGTGTTATAACATGTTAGACAGGCTATATAAGTCAAGACCGACGTGATCGCGCGAAGATAAAGTCTAAAAACGTATCATAATATCACGCCTGTAAACCCCGAAGAAGTAGGCAGACAAGTGCAGAAGACTCCCACGTTTCACATTGTTCAGTTAGTTGTAACGCAAGATATATTTCTAATTTTGTTTTCTTTCAGGTGCGTAATTCTCGTCGACCTCGTGTGCGGACCCACGGCGCCGTGTATTCCCCTCTCGCGTGCTACGACGAGGGCGACGTATCCGTCCGTCTCGCTCGCACGAAGTTCCCGGTGTGCGAGAAGAACGCAGAATATTCTGGAAGCGAGCACCATCAAGAACACGAACACGAGCCATTGTTGGAGCACGCCACATAACTAAGTGCTGTGATCATAGAACGTAAGTTAATCAGCAGTTCGTTTGCTGTTGCTGTTGGCAACTGCGACATCCAACGTTAACCAATAATAAATAACAGAACACAATTATACATTTCACATTTTTACAGTTAAATTAAAACAATAGGTTTACGTAAAGGGGATGTTAAATTTTACTAGGAATTAAAAAAAAAACCTACTGCCACCAACCCCTCCAAGTTTTCACCCCTAATGTTTAACAATCTGTAATAGTTTTGTTTTTCAATTCGTCACAAAATATATTTAATCGTTCAGGCAATAATCACACTGAAAATCCATACAAATTCGACTCGCGTTCAAATCGATGTCGATTAATCGGTT
Organism: Microceris miodesmiata; assembly: GCA_018245735.1. NCBI lineage: Eukaryota > Metazoa > Arthropoda > Insecta > Lepidoptera > Hesperiidae > Microceris > Microceris miodesmiata. Next base: position 6,730 of record DWEC01003891.1, on the reverse strand, counting down.
CGCGATCGCATTGTGTTACATTAGTGAGAAGTTGACCGCTCAGTTTATACAAACGTTAAAAAAAAGATACTGATTATTATCAAATAATTGTTGAGGACCATAATTATTTTTGAATTGTTGTTATTTAATGAAATATATAGAAGAAAAAGATATGGGCCTATGTCCGGCACTGGACGGGAGTAGGCTGATGATGATGATGATAAGAGAAACGATACACGGATGTTTCGCGTTGATGTGGTTGGTCCATTTTCATTTTTACGCCCCGTAAATAAACCGTAAAGAACCCGCAAAGTATCCAACGGGTTTTCTAAGAATGACATTTGACACTTGACGTAAATAAATTTATGAAGCCATAGCCAATAAAGTAACACCATTTTATATTAGATATTTAAAAAGTCTATATGTAAATACTCGTATATGAATTTCCAGATTGTTTTTAAGGTACAAATATAATATATTTTTTCAATCACAATATAATGGATTTATGATATTTTTTTATACACCCAATGTCAAGTGTCATTGGATGATGCCGAGTGATGTCACCAGCAACACATCACTTTACACATTGTGACATGTTACAAACGTAGTAATATAATAATTAATAATAATATATAAATATCACAGTGTAATTATTTAGATAGGTTTAAATTTTAAGTGAGAACAAAAAGTTCTATTGTGGGAATTTTTAGACTTTTCGACTGCCACGTGTTTACTGCTTACGGCAGACCGCGAGATACTTACAATTGTAGTGTAACAATTAAAATGTAAAATTAAATTTAGAACAACCTAGCAATATCCGATTAATTTTGGAAAACTATGTGATTGCGAAGAATTACTGTATTAAAATGTATTTTTATTATTTTAAAGCGAGGAACTAAAATAAAACTGACAGGAAATCAGTAATTTTAATAAAAAGGAAAATATATGACTACTTCTACAATTTCAATGTAACGTAACTATAAAATTACTGTGGGTCTATGAACGTAAAGAACTAATATTTGGACATTTTAATATCGTATCCTATAGTTATCAGCGGGCCGTAGGTAGTGTCGTCGTCGTAAAGAATAATAATATCACGCCGGTTGCAACCCGGTTGTCGCAATGTGATAAGGCCGATGTGTTCTTATGAAGGTTGCTTGCTGTTATAAAAATAGTTTTCGTAGGTCAACTTACCTGTGAGATGTTATATGAACACTTAAATTATATGATTTTTTTAATATTTCATATTCGTTGCTTTGTTAATACTTACATTTATGTGGCGAAGCGGAATCTTATCCTCAACGATGTTCTAAGGCTCCCTAGACTCATCATTCGACTTTCACATTACATCAGACATTTAGAAAAAAAAATTAAAATATTAAAACTGTACAAGGGATTCGTACGTCTATTTTATTATAGATCTCGGCAGACCTCTGTCAAACTTTATTCGATTCGCGCAACTTGATGAAACTTTCCTCGACCTTAACGCTCAAGGGTTGACTTTTGAGACCGTCGACGTCATGATATGACGTTTGAACCCCGAGATATTATTAATCATGTCGTTTAATAATTTCAGTTCTATATACATACAATATTTATTTTATAATGTATCGTGCAAATTATTGGTTAACTAAAAATATTTACATTTGACGGCCATTACACTTCATACATGCATAATTTATTTAGGTAGCAACTGATGCAGAAATACAAATCACGTCTTTAACGGATCGTATAAAGAGAGAATTGAAACCGAATTGTTGTATACATTTTCATATAACAGCAACATTTGACTCTCCCAACTACTGTTCCTATAAAATGAGGATGATACTTCATTATATGAGGATATAGATGTGTATACCTACATATATGTATGTGTAAATACACAGAGACACATTTCTCGTGTACATATTGAATATTCAATTCTCCGGCGCCCCCCTGTCTCGGGAAGTGATACTGACTTCACAGCTCATAGTGACAAGTCGAACTTGCCCCGTCAGAGGAACACAACTTTAAATTAATATCGGACGCCGGCGCGTCAAGGCCATCTGTTGTTTAGGTTTTAGCGAGCATCTGTTTCGGACTGCCATTTAATATTTAATGACGACCCATCAAGGAACGATCACATCTGAAACGTATTAAGCCCTTAGATATTCAATTAAAGGTAGAAGATCTCTAAAGCGTACCAAATTCAAGTTTATAAGCAGGCCTTTGTAGAGATGATTGTTTTAGAGAATTCATTCGTTGGACATTTTTATTCTCTTGCATATTACCTACTGTAAGAATTGTCATTAGCCTGCATCGAAGTTTTATATTCTATCAAGTTTAAGAAATATTTTTCAAGTTGGAAGCTAGCTCATTGTGACGTAGCACGAGTTGAATTGAATGTTGCCAGCTCTGCGGCAGAATACAAGTTTTAATTAGCGTAGAACGGAGCGGAGTCTCGCCGGAACCACGTGTTACTAAAACATATCGTTATCTTTTTAAACATATTTATTATCTGTTCTATAATTTTTTGTAAAATTTTAAAATATTTAATATTTATTACGATTTATTATTAATTTAATTAAAATTTGAACTACATCTAACTGGATTTTTAATCGCTACTAATTGATGTCTGATTAAATATGTCTTTTTTTCTTAAATTCTTTTTGTATTTTGTTTTTGAGATGCGTGCTATCGTGTTAAAACCAAAATAAAGGCTATTCTGTAATTGTAACGGATAACAGCGAGCAATTTTCATAGCGTGTCACATTGGTCAGTTATTTTCAAGGTATAAAGTCAAATGTCACAACTAAATATTTTACGTATCAAACAAAATAAGCCATAAATGATGCCACAGTTGTTTGTTTTTTAATGTAACATTATATCCGATTCGGCTCTCTGTTTCAAAACATTCAGTTGTAATGAATTTAATATTAAAGTAATGTTAAAGTTAGATGTAAGTCCGAAAGTTACCAATAGTCGTAATATCTGAACTTTCCATCACATCCACGGCTATTATATAAAATTTAATGTTATTAGTGAAATATACAATTTATTTTTAAAATAATTTTATTTTTTAAATCATGCCTCTCACTTATGTTTATTTTTAAGTAGAATTTAAAAAAATCTAGGCCACAAATTGACTATTACTTCTTTGCTTAGTAAAAATCGATTTATAGGTATTTGGATAAATCGAGAATATCGAGTTATTTTGAATCGATTTTTGTTTAATGTTTTTATAAGTCTTTCTATATGTTTTTATATTATATTTCGTCGCTTTCCATTCCTTACAAAGCTCTGTGATTCGCTCTCCGCCGTCGTCGAAGCCCTACGCGAAAAAGCAAAAGCGTTCAACATATTAGGAAAATTGTTTTTTTTTTGTATAACAAATTATACAATATTAAGGTTATATTTTAGTGAATTAAGTTTATTTTTAAACAAAATTGGTTACAATATTTCACAATTTGTTCTCAAACATTCACAAATTATATTTTTAAAATTTCGTTACCTTTTAGTAGTAATATTGGATTATGTGATAGACGAATACAGATTTATTAGTGGAAAAGTTGATACGTGTCGACTGTAAAAATACCTGAAATGTTACCATAATCATCACCAATGTATAGCTAGAATGTTGAATATGTTTATAAATAAATATAAAACACGATAAAGGTTTATGAATTGATCGTTATGTATTAAAATGTGGTGTAATTTTGTTCAATGCCAGATCTGGCTAATGCTTTGTCGATTTTATAATATACATACATATATAAAATTAAAAGTATGGAATTCCAATACTTGTTATATGTACTTAGGTTTCAGTTGAAAACGTTACTTGGCATCTGAATTGGTTTTTTGTAACGATTTTATTTATAATCATAATATTTGCATAATTTAGATGGACTTTACCATAATTTTAATATATACGAGATTTAAATTTCTATTTATATGTAATTTTGACATTATTTGCGGTTTTATAGTTTGTTTTAATGGGAATTTGAATTAAGAATGTATTTTTGTATGAAATGTTCTTATGTGCAATTAATATTTATAATAAAAAGGAATTCTGTGTCAAAAATTTGTTTATTTCTTTCAATTAAACCATTCTCATAATACCCATAATAATACTTTAGCTACACCCATCCTCACTCCGAGGGGATCGAACAATATTGTAAAGATTGTAAAATTTTTTAAAGTTCAGCATTCCGATTCAACACTGAAACGTAACTACACTTTAATGAAACACAAGCACACTTTAATAGACGAGAAGTTAAATTTTTGTAAAATATGTAGTACAGTGAAATTTGTTTTTTTTTTATTTATATTAAAGTTCATTTAAAACACATACATACTCGACATTGCAATGTACATTATCTTATAATGGGTAAACGTTAATAACAAGAGAAAAGAGTTAAAACTTTTCTCGTATAGCGAGCCGCCGAAATAGAGGTCTGTTTCGTCGAGGCCAGGGTCCGAGGGTCCGTTATGGCGTCCGCATACATTACGGGACAATATCGGTCCGTATTTACATAGTATTGTTCGTGACCACCGAATTACCATTTAGACTACAATACGACCAATACCATCTTGTTTTAATGGAAATCTGCATGCAGTGTTATTAGCTCCCGGATCAAATTTGACATTTATTGAAGCTTACCTTCGGGAGTAGCCTAACGTAAGCCCTGAGGGGATCAGGTGAGTACCCAATGAAATTTATTGGTATACATTTAATTGTTTTTGGTTTCCAATGTGGTTTTAAGTCTATATTTATAAGTATATTTTATCTTTATGTCTTTAAGGCCTATAGCGTAATGGATTATAATTTAGACTCCCCTTCGACCAACGAACCAGTTTCAAAAAGAAAGACACGATGCTAGCAATGATGCTGATTTTTATGATTTATTTAATTATGACTTCGTTTGGTAACATATAATAATCTGTACGAATACTCAAGTGAATTATTGAGTAAAAATATTACGTACAATTGTAATCAAATTAACTAATAAGCATCAACTGTGGTTTGTTCTGATTTTATTTAAAAAGTTCTACAGTCGCCATTTGAAATCATGACGTCATTAAAATAACTCCGGCTCTGGTGTAACCCAACTATTCTGCCACTATAACATATATTTTTATTCGCTCACACACTATTATCGTCCCTCTGTTTATGCGGCTATCTGGGGATCCATATTATTATGACTATTTTCTTCTTTTGCTATGTCATCCGTTTTCAATACCATCACCCTTTTAACATAGCATTTTGATCGGCGGGTCTCATTAACATATAGACAGGCCCCGAAAAAAATTCGCTATTCAAATTGTCCCTACTTTATTGTCCCTTCGGGGCTTCAAAAAGATAAATTAGGTCCTCTCTGGTCACACCAGACCGGACCAACCTTATTTCGGTTTTATACACAGTTGGTATACGCTTCGAAAATATTTTCAAGTAATCTCTTTTGCAGGAAAGGTAATTTATGTTTCACAATTTATTTTAAATGTAAATGGTGATGGGTTTTTGCGAAATGTTCGTTTCATTTTTAATGAGTTTAATTTTTCCTTTGCTCTTTAATAACGAGAAATTCGACAAATGCGTTAACCCTGCGTCCGTCACAACTTTTGATAATATACTGACCTTTAGGTAAATAATGCTAAAAGGGTTTATAAATGTTATAAGGAAAAGTCTACGTTTTTAATTTACATTGGAATAATATCACATCAGGTCCCCTACGGGTATAGTCAGAGGACATAGAGTGCCGAATATCTCATCTATAAAGACTGCACGCCTTTTACTGTTTCAGAATATTGATGAAAATATTTTGTGCGAGAAATGAATAATTCTTTTTTTAAACATTTAACACTTTTGTACTGCAGTCGACAGTCATGTCGCTGATAATTACGGCGCATAAAGAGTTGATTGATTAACATTGTTTAAAAAACGAAGCCTTTAATAAATTTCATATCTTCAGATAGTGGCCGAATGGAATTGAAAACATTGGCCGCTGTTACGAAATAATTGTAATTTTATACTGACACGAATAATGACCAGAAATTGCAAATACTAATAGAATTTTCTATTTGGATTGAAACTTCATAAATTGTATAATTAAAGAAAATGTTTAATAAAAGCCACTTCAGAAATATCTGTAATGTAATTTATACGGGATATTGGTTCAGGACTCGCTCTAACCATTAAATTAATGTGGTTATAGAGGAAATACAGAATACTAAGACTTTATTTTACATTAATTAATAGCTTGTTCCATATGACATAGTTTTTACTTCTGACGTAGTGTAAAAATGCATTAAATAAAATAAGTAATGAAAGATCACATAATTCATTGAAATATTATGTTTGCTTTAATTTTACTCCATTGCCCTAAACCTTACAACCTACGACTAACGTACAGGACCTACGACTTACGACCGACTAACATTAGTCGGTCAGAAATGACTACTCGCCAATAGGTATACGCGTATTGTACAGCCAATATTGAATAAACAGTGGAGTAGTATTAAAAGTACTGCGCGCTGTCGAGTTTTTCATACTTATTGTTTAATAATTGGCACATGTCGTGTGGGTTATCACTCGCATCTGGATGACGACCAAACACATAATACAATTATCATTTATCAATGCCATATGTGTGTATTTATGCAAAGGGTTTTTTTTTATTTGAAACGAGCTTTTCGCACGCTGTTCCCACCCCTTAATTGTCATTGATATGAAATAAATAATAACAGAAGTACAGATAAAAAAAGAAAAACCAAA
>DWEC01003890.1:0-10245 GCA_018245735.1 Microceris miodesmiata | reverse complement strand
ATATAATGCACAATAACAAGTTAAACTAATTGTATCTAGTTTGTTTTCTTTGGTCATAAAACTCGAAATAAAAAATAATTACGACTTTTTTCCACTATTTCTATTTTTCAGATTTTTTTCATCTATTATTACTAATTGGAGCCTTATAATTTCGACTAATTCAAATTCTACATTCTTTGAACTTATGGTGTATTTTTTAGTACATAACTCGTACATAGAACATAACTCGTAGTTTTTTGTAGTAAGCGTTTTTGTCGAGAGGGTCGCGCGCGATCATAAAAAGTAATTTGACACTTAAGATTTACGTCAAACCGGCATAGAGTTGCGTGACCTTGGCGTTGAAGTTAGCAAAAATGTTTTTGAGCGCGGTTTGTATGTGCAATGATATACTAACTTTATTTATTAATTTATCGGATAGAAAAATAAAGATATTCCCACCATTTCTTGTGTATATAAATAGCGTTAGGTAGGTACTTTATATAATAAAACAATTACAAATTCAATATACGATGAAATAGTTTAATTATACATTATTTTTCGACTTGTAACCCCTGGCAATGTCATTAGTCAGTATGACTTTAGTTGAAATCATTGACAAGACAAGGAGAGCAATCTCCTTCTACGTCAGCCATAAATTCAGCTGTGAGAAGGGTTTTTTTTTATAAGAAATTTGAATTCTGAAATATAAAATGAGTATCGAGGAGAAATTACGGCTGGAAGTTAAAGAGTTAAAGGCAAAATTGGCGGCTTTTCAAAATGCGCTGGGGCCGGCACGTCAGAAAATAGATGTAATGTCGTCCGAAGTCGTGGACTCCAATCCATACAGGTAATTTTCATGAAAAATCTGTATAATTGGTTATACAATATGTATTTGTACTTTTATAATATTGCTTGTCTTATGCAGGCTGGATGACGTATATCAAATCCTATGATATTATGGAAAATAAAAGTTAAATTTGAAGCAATATGGTACCCTTAATCTTATTGACCAAAATTAAGAAAAAACACTGTACATTGCACATATCTTTCCATTAACGTTAGTATTTAATTAAGAATATATCATAACTCATTATCATTGGACAAGATTTTCTTTCATTGATTGAATTAACCATTGTTGTGATTTTAGTTTTTTATAGATAATGAATTGAATAAAAGATTTGTATGTTCCTTGTAACATTTAAAGCACATTCATATTCTCGTAAATTTTATTGTATTCCCAGTGTAAATTAAGTGAACATAAAACAACATCACACCTGTTTCCCTGAAGGGATAAACAGAGAAATGAAGTACACTACAACAATTCGCTAATGATGTTACATGAACGATGTTGAAATAGTAGTAGGTTTATTACCCGTTGTTATATTTATTCTACATTTTGTGGTTATAATTTTTCAGTCGTCTAATGGCCCTGAAGCGCATGGGTATTGTAGACAACTATGAGAAAATTCGTGAGATGTCTGTAGCTGTGGTAGGAGTTGGTGGAGTCGGAAGTGTTACTGCTGAGATGCTCACCAGATGTGGTATCGGTAAGGTAAGCAGCTACTCATATGTGTATGTCGATAGTTGTTAAGTGCTATGGGTAATTTACTGTATTGCTGTTTTGATGTCTCATAAAATATTTCAGTATTGTTAAGCAATCAAATCTACTTGATACTGGATTTTATTATATTTGTACACCCTAGAGTCTTATTTAACCTCTTGAGTCTAGATGTAATGATTTACAATTACTGCAAACTTACAAATATTCGACTCAGTGTATATAAACAACACAGAAGAATAAATTTGTAGGATTCCAAAATGAACTTTGATTCTCTTCAATTTGCAGTCAAGTCTACTTACAACAGTATCTCTTAAACAACATTAAACTAAACAGTTTAAAACCAAGAAGTATCATAGACTGATTTAAATTTGTTTGATATCATTTTCACACTTATTTTGTTATGTCACTGTAGAGACACCAAATGTAATTAAGCTTTCGTCAAGAAAGCTAAACACTAGAGTCCAGGGATTTTGTTGGAATGTTTGGATATTACATAATTTCTCCAGCCATTATTCTACACTAATAATTAAAACAGAAAGTACAATTGATTGTAATTAATCCTCAAACAGATATTACCAACATCTTTCATTTGATTTTTTCAGCTGATTCTATTTGACTATGACAAAGTGGAGTTGGCGAATATGAACAGGCTGTTCTTCCAGCCACATCAAGCTGGTCTCAGCAAGGTAGACGCAGCATCAGCAACATTGCAAGCCATCAACCCTGATGTTACTATTGATGCTTACAACTATAACATCACAACAGTTGAAAACTTTCAGAGGTTCTGTGAAACTATTAGGTGAGAATTTTTTTTCAATGAAATGATTACATGATAATAATCAATGCATTTAAATTATATTTTGTTTACTGGATTACATGTAGTAATAAACATTTATAGCAAATAAATTCATGGCGATTTGGGTTCGATTGATAAGCAATAAGACTGTGATTGGTTGTATTTAAATGTAATAGAATTGAAAATGTCATTGTGGTTATGTTTATTAAAAAAACCTTTAACAACTTTTAAATGTATTACAGCTCATAATATAATACGTAAATCTTACTGTTTAATGAAAATAAACTAGCTATGATGATACACCATAACTAACAGTTTTATATATGTGTATGGTTGGTTGCATCAAAACAGAATAACATTGGGATAACCTGTACATCATCAGCCTATCTCAGTCCACTGCTGGACATCGGCCTCCTTCAAAAGGGGGTTTATGCCAGTAATCTCCTCACTGGGCATGCGGGTTGGAGATCGCAGGGCACAGCATTTCACACCACTGATGTAACCCGTACATTAAATACATTTTCTTTAACTCATAATTCAGACTGAAAATTTTCTCATTACATACATATATACTCATCACCTTTATCTACTCAATCAATGACTAAGACTAAAGTAAAAATCTCGGTCTTGATTTAAAAAGTTGGCATTTTTAATTAAATGTATAATTTTATTCCAGCACTGGCAGCCTTAAAGGAGGCCCGGTCGAGCTGGTACTCAGCTGTGTAGACAACTTTGAGGCGCGAATGGCTATAAATACAGCTTGCAATGAGCTCAACCAGCGTTGGTTTGAGTCTGGTGTCAGTGAGAATGCAGTATCTGGTCACATTCAGTTCATTATACCTGGAGAGACTGCTTGTTTCGCTGTGAGTATTTCAGGTTGTTCTGTATTATAGAAATAGCACAGGTAAAATAAGAAAAAAGGTTACAACCAAAATTGTAATGCTGGATGCGGCAAGTCGATGACAGGGCGCGAAGGCGTTCATTGGGGGCGGCTTATGTCCAGCAGTGGACTGAAGCAGGATGATGATGAAGATGATGAACCAAAATTAGTGAATTATTTCGCTATAGGGTAACATAAAAAGTTGTTAAATTAAATTAGATCAAAATATTGATAACAGTAGAAAGGGCTGTAAATACTATATAAGAATAATTTTTCATTTTCAGTGTGCTCCACCATTAGTGGTGGCTTCGAAGATCGACGAGAAGACCCTGAAGAGAGAAGGTGTATGTGCTGCCAGCTTGCCGACTACAATGGGCATAGTGGCCGGGTTTCTAGGTAATGTCAAAATTTTATCACATAAGGAAACAAATAAGCAGAATATGATCGGCTTTGTTTGGATGTCTTTTAGTGAGTACCTTTGACATAGTAATTTTCATGATCTGTAACTTGGTGTTTTTTTTGTTACCATCTGGCACAAAGTTCTGACTATGTGAGCTTCATCGTAATGTGTACTTGTTATTATGTCAACAGGATTCTTAAAAAAAATATTAATACCAAATTTTATTGCATGTTGCATAATGTAAATATAACATTGTGGCTGTTATCCCGGAAGACGTAGGCAGATGTACACTCCCATGTTATACCAGTTATATTTACATCCCATCATGAAATAAGGGATGAGCTTATTGCCATAGTTGTAGATATTTAATTATATATTTTGTTCCAGTTCAAAACACATTAAAGTATCTCCTGGAATTTGGTGCAGTCAGTCACTATTTGGGATACAGTGCACTGACAGATTTCTTCCCAATGATGAGTTTAAAGGTATTTGAGTCATTTTAACGTTTCAGACTTACCTTGCATTGGACAAGTAATAATTCTATGGCATAACATTCTTTGACTATATTTCATAAGTATATTTTATTTGTAAACCAGTCCCGAGTACTTTGTGGGCTTCAGATAAGCCAATTTAATTTTCATCAAGAAAACTGAAGCAGCATGAATATATGTATATGTACATATAGAAATCTTTTTGTTACATATATTTGTTTGTCATCCTCAGCCCAACCCGCAATGTGATGATACCTACTGTAGGCAGCGACAGGTCGAGTTCAGGGCGAAGCCAGTGGTTGAGCTGGCCACCGAAGTAAAGGAGGATTCCTCACCTATCCACGCAGATAATGAGTGGGGTAAGTGTTTAAAATATTACTAGGCAATGAATGTGTACTTTGACTATTTATATCAGTATCTTACATCAGATTTAAAATTTTATTCATTGCCTATGTGTAGTTAGTATTTAAGCCTTACTTCTTTTTAACAATACACTTATCTGTATACATTCACATTTCATCTTCCATTTTAACCATTTAGAATTTTCAAAAATGTACAACAATACATATAATATCAAAGTATATAGATGTTATTAATATCATTTAGGTATAAATGTTGAAATGTTATTAGTTACTGTGTAAGTAATTTTTCAAGTGTTAATTTTCAGGTATAAGCCTTGTCGATGAGAACTCTCCGCAGGATGACGATTCATCCAACCTTAATCTTGTTGATGGTGTTCAGGTATGTATACTCTCTTATACTAATACATTTTACTATGTGAATTAAATATAAAGTAAAATGGAATAGAATCGAAAGAGGTTTGTATAAAGGTACTGTTTATTTCTAAACAAATCTCTTTTGGTAGAATTATGACTGAAAATGGGCTTATCCATAAGTAGTAGCAGATTAACTTAAATAAATAAAATATATATGTCATAAAAATATTTAAAAGGTTGTATATGTTTGGTAGGTGGCCTACAGCATTCCTGTGGACAGCAGTACTCCGGAGTCCAGCACGGGCGCGGCCGTGGCGGCCTCTGAGCTGTCCCTGGAGGAGCTCATGCAGCAGATGAAGTCCATGTAACCATGACATAATGTATTCCTCGGCCTGGATGCCCGCCTTTTGGCCCGCGTCAGTTTTTATCTAATGTTAAGTAATTCAGGCAAATTGGGTTATGGTTTTATTTCTTGCAAGAAATATTGCACAAAGATATTTTGACTTTTCAAGTATTATAAACAGAGGAAGATTTTAAATTGTTTTCTCACAAAATTAGTGTCAAAAAGTGTTTGATTGTGTTCATATATTTTAGGTAAATCAATGAATATCAATGAATACCGCAAACCTTGTGTAGGTGTTGCAATATCGGAAAATATATCTCATTTTATATCATGTTGCATTTATGCATGGATGGTGTGGAGGCTTATGAGCGATGTTGTAACTGTAATTATTAACGCTAAGTGGATGATGTATTTAGAACAAATTTACAGAATGTGAGCTATGTGTTAGTAACAAATGGTACAATATATTGTCCTTCCATAACCCTGGAGAAATATTTTACTGAACTATCATTTAATTCTTTCAGTGGTTTTTTTATTGTTGCATGGATGGATCTAATTTAAATGCATAAAAACTGATTTGATGACATAAGTGAAAGTCATTATATTATTTCTTAATTTATTTTTCCCCTTTGGTTATATTTAAAAATTATGTGCTACACTTGAAATAATAAAATCTTAAATGCATAATAATATCAGCTATGATAGTTAAAATTAAATACTATTTGAGACAAAAAAAAGGCTATTTAAGACTTTTGTATTGTATAAATTTTATGTAACTATTTCTCAGCTTCGTTTGTAATAGAGATGTTAATAAATGTATATAATTTGCTTATTAAATGTATGTATATAATGTCATATATTTAAAGTCAAGTATGTTGTCATAAAATAATTTTGTAATGAATATGTATGATCTGTGGATAAACATTCGTTGACAGATTCAAAACCTGTTTGATGATTTGTATAATTACAAGTGTTTATTCATAAATATTTTTTGTGGCATGACAGCGGAAGAAACATTCCAGCTGACTTTTTAATTATATATTAAATAATAAGATTAAGTTGTGATTATTTTTTAAAATATATTGCATTTTATAGAAATATATATTAATTATTGAAACAATAATGCTAATTCTAAGCTGTCTGTATTATAATAATGAATTTTATATTATTAAATCTCTTCTGTCAAAACGTCTTTTTTTATTATTTCAATCATGTTATTCAGTTTAGCTGCAATTTTCTTGTTTGCTGGTGGTAATGTGTTGTTCTGAAATAGAACAAGGGTAAGGTTATCCTTTTTATACATTGTTAGCTAGAAGCCCAACTAACTCGAAAACTAAGAATGTGAAGGCATGATTTAGTATGACATTATAGTGTAAAAACTCAAAATGAAAAGCGTAAGAATTTGAATTTAGTATCTTGAAGTCTATAGCTTTTTGCTATTATTATGGGGCAGAATTAATGCCAAATTGTAATTTTCAAACAGTCAACCCAGATAATGTCGAAATTGTAGGTAGTTACCGTCATAGCTTCCATGACAACACCAGCCCGGTCCAGAACGTGCGGCCGTATGCCGCTGGCCGCCGCTACGGCTAGCGCGAAGCTGGACTCTGCGCTACCTTCTGTCACTCGAAACAAGAACACTGGCTCTCCATTGTCAACGATGTGTTCGAAACTCTAGATACAATAATTACTTTTTTATTCATATAGTAGTTTTGTACTAGCAGTTTAATTTTCGTTGGTTTCATTTTAATGTTGCAAATAAAAAAAATGTGTAATAATAGTGTCATTGCTGTCACGCGACGTAAAGTTAAACGGATTTAACAAACAACAATATTGTTTAACTCAAAGAAATTAATTACATTTATTAAATCTCTAATACTTTGAAGTGACTATTAGTATTGGTTATGATACTATGAATCGTATTATTCAAGTCAGTAAGACTATTTTGCATTTATACCCTCCATAATACAAACGTTTAAACACGTCACTATATTAAATTCGTGTGTTGTTATTTAGATTTGAATTTTTTTTGATTTTAATTATTATCGGATTCTATACACACAAAAGAGAACTTTTGATATGCTGGTTTTTATTTGGTTTTTTAAATGTGTTGGTTAAGGTAAAAATATCGTTAGGTTAAATCCATGTTTAATCATACTGATACTGACTAAAAATCTGACGATGGGTGTGTCGACGATATAGTCCTTGACGTTGAGGAAGTGCGTGGAGAGCAGCAGATGCGGGCACTCCAGCGCCCTGAACAGCAGCGTGTTGAGGCAGGCCGCCAGCAACGCCAGCCCGTCGGTCTCCGACGTGCCTTTACCGAATTCGTCGATTATGATCAGTGAATTCGACGAGGACTCCTGGATAGCTAGCGCCATCTATAATAATAACTGTGATATTTACTGAAGAAATTAGTAACACTTGTGTTTAAACTTTAAATTGATTAGCTTTTGACTATTATCTTAAGGGTTATATTTAAAATAGAAAAAGCGAGTTCATTTTGTGTTGTATTTTACGGCATTTTGCCAGTATCAGATAAAAAATTAAAGCAACTAAACATGCATATTTATAAAGCCTTAAACATATTTCTATAACCCTATCCCTATGGATAGGGTTAGTATCTGATTTATAAGGGCTGGATTAAGGGACAGTAAAAGAGATATGTCATATTCACTTGTCTCAAATCAATGAGGAAAGCAGACATGTGCGAGGCGACGCACTCCGTGGAGTGTATCCTGGAGTACACGTTGCTGACGATGCCGATGGTCGCAGCGTCCGCGGGCACGAAGCTTCCGATGTGAGCCAAATATACTATAAGACCTGGAGAACACTAGTCCGGTTATTACCTATTTTTGTTGAGAGATGGAGGTTCAATATTCTGATATGTTTTGTGAAACAAAAAAGCGGAGATGGATACATTGCAATTGCGCCATTTCCTTTATAAAAGCAAGTGAAGTGACCTTTAGAAACGAAGTGTTTGTTGTTGAGATTTAAAAAATGCCCTTCTTTACCGAATTCTCCCAAATTTGACTATTTTACAGTACTTCTGTAACAAATTGTCTGGTAAAATGCTTGGTATGCTCGCAATTACTCAGAAGACAAGCTCACCAATTTGCTTCATGTAAACTGACTTTCCGCTAGAGTTAGGCCCGGTTAGTATCTTCACGAAACCAGCCTCCTGGGTGCTTTCTACGTCGTTGGGTACGAAATTGTCACAAGTGGTGAGGTACAGCGGGTGTTTGCCTCGCTTGATGCCTATCACTTTATCCATCGTCAATTCTGGTCTCACAAAATTGTGTTCCTTGCACACTTTTGATATGGCTATCAAACTGGAAGGACATTTTATTGGGGAGGTACATAAGTTTTGGATGTACATTAAATATGGCAGACTGTTTCGAGATGTTCAGATGTATTGATAGCTATGATTGAATTAGGCGTTGAGTAGGTTTTATCTTTCTGCTGTGTTCTGATTTGGACGTGAAGGTCAAATGACTTTTTTCAGATACGTTTTGAATAGGTAAATAAAAAATTTAAAGTTATGATTTCTATTACGCGACATCAACATAAAATCACTCCCGTTATCGCCGGAAAGGTAAGCAGAGGAGTGTAGTACACTCCCAGATTTCTATAACGCTCTCTCTTACCGCGTTTTGGGATAGAGAGGGAAGGGACTTCGAGGATGAAAGGGAAAAAACTTCAAAAGCTAATAAATTGTTACTATTGAAAGCTTGTAGATTAGTTTGTAGACTTGAAGCTTGAGAAGAATAAGCTAGAAAATGTTGGGAAAATTGTACGTTTACAAGGATAGGGCATAGAATTAGGATTGTTACAAGAAATAAGTGAAATGAAGGTTCTTGAAGGTTATTGAAGGTTCTGAAGGTAATTGATAGTGCGGCAGTGACCAGTCGAGCAGTGCGCAGCGGTGCAGCAGCGCGGCGAGCGGGCGCAGCGCGCGCAGCAGCCGCGCCGCCAGCCGCACCATCACGAGCGTCTCGTGCGCCGCCACCTCGGGGTACGTGTCGCCCACCACCACGTCCAGCTCTGCAACCACACACCTCACACTACCTTCCGTTACACACGCATCACACTACCTGCTGTCACACACACCTCACACTATCCGCTGTCACACACACGTCATACTACCCGCTGTCACACACACACATCACACCGCCTGCAGTCAAGTGATAACATTACTGTCACCAACGTTTACTCACCTTCACATCCTTTGCTTTTGTAGTGGATGTAGTCGTTGTTCTGAAACTGATGGTATCTGTTAATTGAAGAAGCTGTTAAAATGTCAAAAATGAAAAAACTGTAAGATGGAACAAAATGGTAACAATTTTTGGTATTAAAGATTTTTTTTAATTAACTTATGCCTGTGTCTGGATGTCTCGTTCTTCTTATGTCTTTAAAAAGTTAAAAATTAATTTGAATTTATAATTAGCAAGACAAATAATTTTAATTAAGAGAATTTTACAATATTGAAAGACATTTTGTCCATAAAGGGATCGTCAGTTCCATTATATCCGTGTTTATTTAGCCATACCATGAACTTCATATTAGGCAATTCTTTCTGCTCCATAGTAAGGCTATCAGCCCAAGCCTTCACGCCCAGCAGATAGCCCAGATGTGGCATATACAGCATGGTGCATTCCTCTATGAAGCTTGGTAATCGTTCTAGTTCCACCTTAGCAGTTTCCGACATCAGCCCATGGAGGCTGGCCAGGGTGGTTTTCTCTATAAATAGTGTTTATTTATAGTTGGTTTGTTAGAATGTGTTGTCCGAGTTTTGCTAGGAGCTGTAATAATTCCTGTTTCAGTAGCAAATAGTAATATTTACTATGTTGTGACTGCCTCGTTGGTCTAGTGGTTGCAAGAGCGACAGCTGATCGAGAGGTCCTGGGTTGAAATCCCGGATCGGGTATTATGGAATTTTCCTAACTTGAATTTTCTTGTAGAAATTTCCACTAGTGGCCCAGGGCTGGGATCTGTGCCCGGTATAAGGCTAAGGCTCACCACCTATTCCATTGTGGGATGTAAGTTTGTAAATGGTGAGTCGTGGCAGTATTTTACACC
>DWEC01003889.1:0-10245 GCA_018245735.1 Microceris miodesmiata | reverse complement strand
GTAGACAGATTTTTATCTAACTACATATATATATCTATCTAACTACATATCTATTTCTATCTAACTACATATATATTCTATCAAACAACATTTCATCTTTATCATCATTTTCCTACCCTCTTACAATTGATTTGAAAATGTGTTATCAAACAGTTACTATTATAATTACATCGCCAATTTATACTGTTGTGTTAAATTTCATAATTAAGATAAATAAAAACATGTTTTTGCATTTTCAAAAATATTCTAACCTAAAAATCGACCGAACGTCCGGTGCGACACATTATTTCCAAGCTTTGTTAGTAGCACGCTGACAAAATTTCATAATTATTTTCATATTAAACCGTCACGCGCTCTGTCAACTGGGCTTTAATGATCCTATCACATTTTGCAGTGTTTTCTATAAAATTCATAAATCACATGCTGTATAATAACTTTAATGGTCTAACGCACCGTTATAAATATAAAAGTCCGTACCTCACCAACAATTCCATGGGACCTAAAACATAAATGGCGAAATGCGGGAGTGTACTACACTTTTCTGCTTGCCCCTTCCGGGGTTACAGGCGTGATATTAAGATTTTTACTAACTGCAGTAAGAGTTTAATGGTTTAGCGTTCAACCTTTCACTTCGGGGGTCTTCGGTTCAAATCCCAGAGCGAATCACTTTACAAACATTAGCGTTTTAAGATTAAATGTTACTTGCTGTAACAGTGAAGAAATATATTGTAGACTCATCATAATGCTTTCTAAGTCTGAAAACTCATCCTTGTTTAGCGTGGCAGACTATGGCCCGAACCCTTCGCTTGACCAGAGAAGACCCGTGCTTGGACAAGGGTCCCCACTCCACTCCAATCTACTCCATTGTTGGAAGAAAAATTAACTATCGTATCTAATGCCTTAATAGATTAAATACTCGTATAAGCATGTAAAGAGCTACGAAGACAGTTCTAGAAAATCATTTCGTGGCGACTTAAATTTGTCAATAGGGCAAAATTTGTATTGTAAGGTATGATTTTAAACGTAACATCACGCCTGTCATCTGCGAAGGGATAGACAGAGGAGTATAGTAGACTCCCACGTTTCACCAGTTACGTTTACGTCCCATGGAATAGGTGGTGAGGCTCTTGGAAGTATGATTTTAAAGATTTCGGATTTATTGTACAGTCGGAAACAAAATAACTTATTTAATAATAATAATAATAACATTTAAATCCATCGGAAACAAAATAACTTATTTAATAATAATAATAATAACATCCAATCCGAACAACCTGTAAATCCATATATTATATATATATTTAAAACGTTACAAGATATGCGACATTAAAGTGGAGAAATTCTTTGGGCGGTTTCGGCCATTTGCAGAATTCGTACTGTCCGCAACGCCGTTAGGGTCACAGTTGGGTTGGGGTCTTCTTAATTTCTCTGTATTAGCAAGTCTTACCGACCCTTGGACATTAATCGTAGGGGGGCAGGGGGTCGCTGAACCCGTATTAAGATGAAAGAAGGGTCGAAGGCGATCGTTAGACCCCCGTCTCCCCGAGATAATAGGGCGGCCGTGCTGCCTTCGAGTCCATAAAATTACAAGTTGGACGTTCAAATCTCCATGAGAAAGTATTATAAATTTAAACGGCAGAAACGTGTTTGTTATTTAAAATTTAAATCACAATTTTTGAAATACACAGCTACCCCATCCATGGTTTGTTATCTTCATGATAAATTTTAAGGATATTTATTTTTAAGAAAAATGTGTTATGTCTGACGAGGTATCAAAGGAATACGCTTTTAAGGTACATAAATATATATATAGGAGTATACACACACATATATATACATATATATATATACGTACATACGTACGTACTATACATTCCACTGATGGAACACGAGTCTCTTTTGTAAATGACACATTTTTTAATGAAATTAAATACACAGACACTCCATGCCCATCTTCGATCTACAAACTCATAACCATTATCATCATGTACTAATCATTATCATAACCATTAATAATATCAAAAGCTACACGTGTAGGAAAACAGTGCGATATCAAACTGAATATAACTCGCCCATATTTTAGAGTTATTGCCGAGCTATCTAACTTTATAAATTACTTTCTCAGATACACGGTACTGTACACGGACAGCTCATAGAAAACCAGTACTATTCTCTACGTGGTAGAGTCTACGTAGAGCGTTAGAATAATATCGCAGCCATCGTCAATAGTCGCACTAAAAGATTTAATCGTCACGCTGGTGTAGCTCTTGTCTCTCTAGTTCTCAACACAATATGAACACAGAGCGCTACATACATAATGTAGAGTTAACGTTCATTCGCCGTCCAACTTTATAATTACTTTCTCAGATGTTAGCGCTGTACAGTCTGAAGTGGCTTGTGTTTTTACAAGGGGTGTACACTTTATTATTTTTATTGTTTTATTATCCTTACGCTAGAGCTCTAACCGGGTGGGCAGAGAGGACACAGTGTAAAATATCTCTGTCCTTACCGAACGCTCTTTTACGAGTACATTTATCATTCTTTTCATACACATATGTATGTATGTATTGATGTTATTTTAAGCGATTGCGCTATACATGAATTCTGACGACTACGAAGGAGTGCCGGCAAGGAAACACCAGTGATTTTCTTATCGAGTGATGTATTCACGAGTTATTAAATCTAGTTAGGCCCAAATCCAATTACAAAATATTTTTATTCAATCTGCGCGAGCGCGTCGCCATGTCGTGTGTCTTTTTGGTTGCGTTCGGAAACGCGTCCAGAATCAGTTGCGTTCAGAAACGCCACATATTCATACACAAAGATGTGTAATTTAGTGTTTAGTGCAATGTAGTGTAATGTAATGTACGTTTGTGGTCCACATAGCTTTATTATTTTCCATAAAACAACTTTACGGCTTTTACAAAGGCAACTTTGTTGCAGCCCGTGTGCCCACACCGTCCTACGTTAACGCTTACTGCTTTTAAATATAATAATATTTTATTTTTATTTATAATATAGACTGCGACTTGACAAACGTAGCGTAGGACGCCCTACGCGCTAGGTGGAGTGACGATATACGCAGAGCGGCTGGCAGTGATTGGATGCTACGAGCTGTACATCGAGCTCAGTGGCTTGCTATTGGAGATACCCATGTCCAGCAGTGGACGGGAGTAGGCTGATGATGATGAATATTTCATTTACCCATTAACAATTACTTATTATAATATTTTTTGTTACAAGTATAATTATATAATATACCTTTTTAATGTAGGTACGTACTTAGGTATAATTGGTCCAATTGCTGTGATTTTAAAAGTATTAAATAGAAATGTTAGTAAGATTTGTTGAATGTACCTAATTTGAGGTTAGGTTAATGAATGACTTAAGGCCGATAATGAGCCTGAAACGCATTTAAAATTGCTTAAAACAATCGTTTACATAAAATGATGATATATGTACATATAAAGTGGATTATAATTCGTATGGAAACCAACTCTCCCACTGATTCCACACCGATTATAACAAAATCGTATAAAATTCACGGTAATTAATTAGAATTTAAAACCATCGAAAACTTCATTCATAAAACTAAGCTAGGCAACTAAACTTTCTAAATGCGGGAGCCAATGCAGTTTTAAAACCGGTTCGCGTTGCAGCGGAATTATATCCGACCGCATGGAGCACAACTTCGCATGTTTTCTTACTCCAACGGACTTTTCCAACTCATTTGAATTCAAAAGCAGATACGCTGATGCGCAGATACGGCAGCGCAACGTACCTTTGTGGTTTCTATATAGTCTAGAAAGTTCTAGAGCTCCAGTTCCGCTAGAGTGGCAGCAGTTGCCAACTTTTCCTAGGAGTTCGCGTAATGTTGTGGCAAAAAGCGCTCACGCTAGCTTTAACAATTACCTAAGCAGCGCAAAGTTCTGCACGTAGTTCCATGTTTGTTCCGTTTTTGAACGTTGCCTGCTATATATGTATAATGTACTCGTATGTACTGTATACATGTACCTATACTGTAATGAATGTATGTACCTGTAATGTATGTACCTACTCGTATTATGTATGTACCTATAATGTCTATAATCGACCCATTATAATTCCACAGTTGGAATATAGGTCTCCTCTCATATTGAGAGGATTAAGGCCATAGTCTGCCGCGCTGGCCAAGTGCGGGTTGGCACACTTCACACACCTTAGAATTTTTTTTTTTTCATAATGTGTCTATTTGATGCTAAAATACTCGTTTTTTTAAGCTTTGTGTGACAAGTTTTACGCTATAACCGCTATATAATTAATTTATAATAATGAAATACATTATTTATCATTTAGGATGCTTAGACTGTCATACATAGACAATTATGCCATAGCTCTCTTGTAGGATTGAAATGTCTGTGTTATAGGATTGGTAGTCTTCGCGGTAATGAAATATTGGCACTACGGCCATACGACAGTAGTTACATGATAATCGTTATATGACTGTATAGTTTAAATGTAGGAGTCGCCATTTTTAATAAATACGTCAAAATTTCTAATTAAATAAATTATGCGGTTCTCAATGTCAATTGTTTAAATTGCTGTGAAAAATTAATGTTTAACCTATGCTTCTGTTTATTACAAAGATATATGTCAATGATATACCAGTTAGCAATAACTTATAACCTAAAAAAGTTTCGGCTAGTGCCTGACATCGGTAGAGTTTAAATGTAGAACGGACTTAAAAAAATCGTTATAAACAGTAGTTTATAGAAATTATTTGTCAAAGTTATCTCAAGCGGTAATTCTAATATGCGTTTTCCTCAAATAAATCTTTCCTCGCATCATGTAAGGGCGATTTAAACTGTCTGAATACATTGTGTTTTCAATTACTGCAGGCTCGCGCGATATTCGCTGCTTGTAGGGTCAACACACACATGTTACCAACATTTAAAACACACACGTTATTTACCTACATTAATAAAACATATACTAAATAAACTATAAAAGTTATTTCATTACTTTTCAATTTATGGCACACTAATAACTTCGAAAATCATGTCCAATGACTACTAAGATTGTCTTTGTTCAAGTCAGTATTTGATCCACTTTTAAATGATAAAATCCGTTTAAATTATTATCCGAATAAATCAAAAAATAATTTAAAAACAAGCTAAAATTTTTACCAAACTTAGCAACTCGGAAATGTATTTATAATATTACAGATGTTTATTCAAACATCGAATCGTTTGAACTATGTCTAATAATATGACATGATCATTAATATCGACTGTTTCAAGGACAAATTAATGTTTATAAGCATTTAAACAATAAAACTCGCATCGTAATTTGTACAAGCGAGTAGAATAGCGCGATTAATGAAACGATTTGTTATAGAATAAGATGAAATGAATAAATCAATCAATGAATCAAGCAATATTCTTTATTTGCGTATGAATAAGGTACATAGTAGCGTATTTTAATAGTAGATGACAGTTCGCTTATTCTACCTACAAAGAATGCAAATTTCGTACAAGTTGTTCTAATATGGAATCTATAATTAGGTAATATTAAAGAGAAAAAAAAATCATAACTTAGCATAGTCATAATTTAATAATTTCAAAATAATCACAATTCATCCTAATCAAAATCAACATAATTAACAATCATCAACAATCAATTGGTAGTTTTATTTGAGGTTATGTTGTTCCAAGATGGCAGCCCTGCTAACGCGTTACTGGCGTGCCTTTCCCGCCATCCAGCATCGCTTTTCGCGCCATTCGCCACCGATTCACGCCCGCGCTCTAGCCCTACTTGATTGTATGTTTAATATTGAGTAGAAATCAATTAGATTCGATCATGTTTAACCAGTAGATTATTTACTTAAAATACTTATTTACTTAAAATTTTATGTACCTACCTATCGTAATTAAAAGTAAATGTGTGGTTAGCATGTGCTGTTTCTGTTTGCTTTGTAGCGTGTAACGTAAGATTTAATTTTACTTTGATCTTGATAACAATCAAATCAATTACTGTTTTGGGGGATAAATTAGTAAGTTTTTGCGACGTTTCATTAAAAGCCTGGCAAATTAATAAATACGAAATAATAAAAATCATGTACCTTTATTTATACACAACTTATTTATTTTTATCTCCATGACAAAACAATACTTAAGAATTAAAAATATTATTCTCGTGCGTACCAGAGAGAACTCTCGAAGACACAATACTCGAATAATTCACGTAACATACATGGATACCATTATATGCCCAACCCTCTGGAGGGTGGACCCTCCTCGATGAGTCCAAGATCGTCCGGACGCACTTCCCTCTCTAATTGTGACTCCCGGGCTCATTATGCTTATCTTTGGCCTTCGCTGGTGTGCGAGGGTTAGCTCGCTCATAGAACTTTCTGGATGTGGCTTTGGCATACATTTCGGATAAGTTATTACTTTGTAACCGTCTATCTTAACATGTTATTCAACAATAGAACCTTGAAGATACTGCCAAGGATTTTGTGACGTAAAAACTAGTTGGCAAGGTAATTTAAATTCATTGATAAATTACACTTAAGTAACGTGGGATTGTATTATACTCCCTCTGTCTATTCTTCAGGCACTACAGGTTAAATCTTACATCTACATATATTATAATAAAGTTCAAACACCTTAGACAGAACCTTTGTGTAGGTTCTTCAAACACCTTTGTTTTCTTAACAGTTACAGCTAATGATATTTAATCATTAGGCTGTAAAATAATAAAATTTAAAGCCAGCACTATGGAGGGCTCATTTCTAATTTACTACGTTCAACTTAACGAAATAGTTTTCATATATTTCCAGTAAAATTAACAAACTAGTTCTCACATATTTCCAGTAAAATGAATACAGGTCTAATTAGTTTTTGATTTTTTTTTCTTCTTGCATCTCTACATCTGCGTTAAATGTTAGTTGCCGGAAACGCCGAATAAAGTGTGTGTAAAGACGACGAAGGGTGTGTGTGTGTGTGTCTGATTAATTCAAGCAATTTCGGCCTCCGGGTCGCTACCTACCCAATAGTCGTAGTTCCGAACGATTTACATAATGATATATGGAGACCCACGGTTTGTATAACTTTTGCTCATTACTCATCTTATTATTCGCGTAAATATTGTTTTATAAACATCGCTTTTTAAAGTACTTCTAACAAGAGCAATTGAATAACGTTTAGGTAGAGCGTAAAATGAAATATAGACTGTGTTTTAAATAGGCTAATACAGTTATTTTCAGCTTGTTTTTCATCCACTCGTATATGTCTCGTGGAAAGCGGAAACAATTGGGTCGCGTTTTTACATACTACTCAATGTAATTGCACGACTTATATCAAAGAAAAGCTTATCGTTTTATACCATACACATTTTGTTTAAAACAAATTGATAATTATCATTAAAATGAACAGAAAAAGTAAATCATTTTATGTAAATGGTCATGTGTAAAAATAATAACACTGCAATAAATTGACCTACATATGGACGCAAAATCGTACAAGCAATAGTATAATTGTGCAGGCAATTCTTTTATGAAGCGACAGAAACATTTAAAGAAAACATGATCGTAATATCAAGTCAAATTCCAGCCAGCTACTAAGACAAAGTACAGCGATATCCGCTACAAAAAATGTACCACATCATTGAAAATTTAAATCTAAAAAGCCACGTTTTCGACCGGAAAGTCACGGCGGACTCCACGAAAGTCATTATTTGAACCTAATTTATCAATTTCCAGCAAAACAAGGGGCCCCCAAATTGAAACTCGACCACTACCAGACGCCATTTGGACATCAACAAATGTCCTTTATATCGCTGACGACGAAACAATGTGGCGAAATACGTAGTTTCATTATTAAATCGACTTATAATTGCCAACATGCGCGGCAATTTCAGTCTTGGTACACAATATTATAGAGATTATTATCGTGTGACGGAAAAACGCTTTGTAAGAAGATTAGAACAAAGTAACACGTATTAGAAGGCTAATGAATACCACAAGTCAGGCGTCCGTTGTCCAGCGTGGATGGAAATAGGTTTATTATATATTCTAAAGGCTTTCCAGCTTAATTATTTTAGGTTTTACAACGACGTGTTAACAGTACACGAATGTATTTATTGAGTAACTTAATATTCTAGATAAGTTGGCGAACTTTGGTAAATTGTGCCTTTGAAACATGTGCATATTAAAAAATTCAGTATTAATAGTTCTATGCCATCTATTCCATGGGACGTAAATGTAACTAGTGAAACGTGGGAGTGTACTACACTCCTCTGGCTACCTCTTCGAGGATTATTTATAGGCGTGATGTTACGTTAATTAATAGTTCTATGTTTCATCAACATCACTAAGCTCTTATGGTCGCTTGCTGACACAGATATCTCAGAAACAGCTCTTTTAAATGGTCCTTTCAATGAAAAACATTCGTAACTTATACATCGATATAATAGGTAGTCATTGAAGGCGAGCTAGCTAATTATAACTATAAAACAAACTTATTTAACTTAAGTAATAATTAAAACTTAATGATACTAAGGCCCTTTAGAATGTACGTTAATAATGTATGAGATCTTGAAATTTTCAATTCATCTTACATAGAAGAAACTGATTTAATTAAAGTAATAGTTTTAATAGCAATGGACTTAGTTTTAATAGTAGGGATCGCTTGAGATTATAGTGACGTAATGTAATTATAATACCTAGTGTATTCTTGATTGTATACCAGAATATAATATAACAATAAATGAATAAACAAAGAAAAAAGTTACCAGTACTTCGTCCAAGTCTGTAAAATAATAAAACTAATATTTTTGTTGTATTAATTAATTTTGTTGTTTTAATTAATTAATTATTAATAATACTTAGAAATAGGTACAAACTATTTCTGCCGTTTCTGCCTACCACAAGTACCGTTAAAAATGTTCACGCCATGATTATCAGATCCATGCATGTACATATTCGTATAAATTGCTAAGCGAAACGCGCAAGGTATTCAAGAGTTACCCCAGCAAGGGGTGAAGGGTGAAGGAAATAACGCTAGACATAAAGGGTGGGTGACGTTGACAATTTCTTTAATAGTCGGGGATTTGGACGGCAAGGGTGCAATTCCATCGGGATCTCTATTGGCGATGTTTATTTGATATTCACTCAGTTATTGAAACCAAACCTCCATTTAAACCAAATTAAAGGGATTTATGAAGGAAATTAATAAAATATTTTACAAAAACAGTGAAAAAACTAACCGTGTACAACTTAATTTTAAGATTGTGTTAAAACACAGTATGATTTCTATGACACGTCTTGATTGTTTTTAATAATATTAGTAATAGTATACAATATACTTATAAATAACATGAAGAAGTCAGTAAACACTAATAATTTCTAATACTGTAAAAGGAAATTGCCATAAAATATATCTGCACCCAAAAAATTAATAATTCACAGAAATGTTCATCGAATCATTCCCACAAAGTATGTGTGGTGTGTTGTAAGCATGAAACCATATTAATTTGAATAAATTTTAAAGTAGTTCGTTTTTTAATTCTTAGATATAGATACAGTGCAAGTTCTGTAATAGTTTTTGTCGGTTTCTCCATCATAATAACACAAATAACAACAATGGTTATTTAAATTGCATGATGTGACATAAAAATGGATGATTCCTTAATAATTTTAAATTATTATTACCCTTTTTTTTATACGGCAAGCCGAGGACAGAGCGCGATGGCGCTCACTGGGAGAGGTACATATCCAGCAGTGGACTGAGACATGCTAATGATGAAATGCAATGCGAATTTTTAATTGGTAATCAGATATATATGAGCCATCCAATGCCGGTAGCGAACTAGAGTAAACTATAACAGCAGGTTTACGGCTCACGAGTCATGTTACTATGAGTGGTCCATGTAGTCGTTCTCTCGGTTGATTAGAACCGCGGAGCAGTCATTGTTCAATGAACTTGGTGTATCTGAGATCAAAAGATGAGCCCAGATATATGATCCCAGTAGGCACAGTACACATATAAAATTATATACATCTTACGAACACTGCAACGAGTGCTGTATTCAATGTTATTGAATTTAAAATAATGGAAAAATAAAGGACAGTTTGACCAGAAGATAATTAGGTATTACAAATTGCTATGTACAATCGTGTCTAATACCTAAATTCAAATTCAAATTCAAAAGCTTTTATTCATTATAAGGTATATAAATACACTTAATGAACGTCATAACATATCT
>DWEC01003888.1:0-10245 GCA_018245735.1 Microceris miodesmiata | reverse complement strand
AGTCTACTTTCCTATCAGGATCAGAGATCGCTGCCATCCCCGCTTTACCTTCAACGTTTGGTATCTGAAATTATTTGATAAATTACATTGGCATGTTTAGGTGGTTAAAGGAGCATAGGTATTCCACAATTAATTCAGCGCCTTTTTTCGTTTCACGTAAAGAAATATGCAATTGTGTGCCTTGGAATAAAAACACAACTCTAGTTATAATATACGAGTTATTGATATCTAATAAAGAACTTAACAATATATGGTCAAATAGTAATTTAGATTACAAAACATAAACGAGTATCACAAGATAGTTCGGTGAGTGGGTTGAAGTTAGTTTTACAATTCTTTTTATGGAAACTCGTTTTAAAGCTATTTTAAAAAGGCTCCAAAACACTAATTTTTACTTTAAAAAGTTTAAAAAGTCATGTTCGTAATCAATTTTATGTTGCAAAGTTCAAAAAACAAAGCGTTATTGTACTGGTAGGTTCTAATATGTCATAGTAAAAAAAGTGTACTTACAGACACACCATAGACAACTGTATCTTTTAAGCCGATCAAGTTGCTGATCACGCCCTCAACTTCCGCTGTAGAAACATTCTCACCGCACCACCTATAAGAAAATTAGATAATGATACAAATATTTTATTATCTAAATTAATGTTATAAAAGCACGTTTATTCATCTATCTACATATATCTCTGTCTGTTAGACATGCTGCGATTAGCCGAAATTTAGTGTAAGGGTACGTTAGGCCATTGGCTTAAAAAACAATAAACCATGCCAATTTTATCGGCCGTGCCTATTTAGTATTCAGCTTGAACGAGGTCGTTAGTAACAATTAGTGTCACATACTTAATGGATGTTTTATAGACAATATTAATAGATTTCTTTCAATGGTAGTAAAAGTTGAAAGTAGCATATATACAGTAGTAATTCAACTTTTATGTGTTTAACTTTTTACAACTTACAACTTTTTATGTATTCAACATAAAATACAATTCTTACATCAGCACAAGAAAAATTATGTTAAAATCTTGTTTGATTTACTTATTGAATTTAACACTTAATACTTAGTACGAAGCGGACACGGTTCTTACTAAATGTCAGTCTATTGTCATGCAAGTGAGCGAATGTCGGTGATGCGTCCTCTGTCATCTGTCAACTGTTATAACTGACAGGTGGTACTCAACACACACTAAGAATAAATTAGTGGACCTTCATTTATATGAAAGTGTGTACACCATAGCCTATAAAACAGAAACATTTACTACAAGATTAATACATAGTATTACTGTAGATAACCGTATTTTTAGACTAAAGATCATTAGTTTCACTTGAGGCTTATTAGTGGCATGTGTTTCACTTTTTCCCCGGTTCGTTTAAAAAAATAGAATCACGATTGTAATCTCCAAACGGGAAAGACAAAAGAGTAGTATACTCCCATGTTTCACCAGTTACGTTTTAGTTCCCATGGGATAGGTGGTGACTTCGAAGCACTACTAGAAATTTCTACTAGAAAATCCAAGTTACAGACTCTATAGTACCCGACCCAGTATTCGAACCAGATACCATTAAAATCTTTTTTTTAAATATTCGTGATTATAAATTTAACGGCCTAATTTTAAAACCATAAAACCTAACTTACCTAAAAGTGTCACCAGTGCGATCTTTGAAGTAAAAATATCCATAGTGATCCATGACCAGTATATCTCCAGTGTTGAAGTAGCAGTCGCCAGGCACCCGGACGTTGCGGACCATTTTCTTCTCTGAAGCCGTTTTGTCTGCGTAACCGGCGAAAGTTAGAATCGCCTTTTTTGCATCTATCTTGCCGAGTAGGAGACCTGAAATATACATTATACTTAGGGCTATATCAAGTGATGTTAACCATTTCTGGCTTTTTATCTTTTTATCATCACCTGGCATGACTGGTAGAAAACGCCAATTGACATTAAGTCCTCTTTATATTACTAACAATAAAGGTCAAATACATAAATAAAACATAGTTCAGAGCACCCATGGGAGACTTTGCGATTAGTGCGCTAAAAGAGAGATCTTCACGTATTGGTATTTTTTTAAAGTGAATAATTAAACTGTATGAGCAATTGTTTATTATAGTTTTGAAGCATCACAAAATTTCTCATCTGTCTACAACTTTTCGGTACTTCATGATTAAACAATATTTTGCTCCTTATTTGTGTTATAAGATTTTGTATGGGCTGAATCTATTTGCACGACTTACTTAAACCTTATTAAGTAGAAAACAGTAATAATACATTTATAACAATAAACCACTTACCAGGTTCAAAAGGACCGCAAGGTATGCATCTCCCGTTATCATCTCTTAGAATTTCGCCAGTGATTTCATCACATCTGAAAAATGAGGCTGATGAAACGAAATAGTTCGTCCGCGTACACTTGTGGCTTCATTAGTTAGTGAATATATATTTCCATATAATATAAAAACAGCATAAAATAATTATACTTACTTGACAAGACAAAGAGGGTATATCGACGCGACCAGGCGACTCAAAAAGCCAATAGCGCCTACTTTGGAATCAAGATTAACTGTAAACAACAAAAACAGCAGTTATTTTTTACTCCAGATCTAAAACTATCTGTTATTATTCTGCACAAGCATTTTAATTTCTATAGTTAGCTACATGTGTACCTTATTCCACTGAAAGAGGATAAAGACGAAAGCATTAATCAATTGGCATACACATCTATGAAATTTTGATAGCAAACTCGTTTCCTAGTCTTAAGTTTCATGTAACCATTAAGGTCAATTATTTAAGGGCCAATTGTCGACTTACCCAGATTGCTATTCCCTTCAGTAGCACCATAAAACTCCAATACTCTGTCAATGCCAAACCTCTGGACGAATTCCGTCCAGATTTGTGGCCTAAGTCCATTTCCGATCATGATCTTTACTTTATGAGCTCTGTCGTTCGGACCGGGAGGGACGGAGAGGAGATAGCGGCAAATCTCACCTATGTATTGGGCGGCCTGGAAAAGAATGGTAACATTTGGCAGATTTATTACAGACAGTAATGACTAACTAAATAGTAAATAACTATAAGTAATAACAAATTAAATATTAAATAAATATTTACGGTTATTCTGATGGAAAATCATGAAATCAGTTAGTAAGTTATTGGAAAAGTTGGAACTCTTCAAAACAGGCATGCGCATATGAAATGTATGATGGACGTAGAAGTCACTCGTTAGGTCCGAAAGGGCAGATGTATTTGGAACTTCGTACTATCTACCGAGCTAATAAGGGACCTGACACAATGGTACAATGATAATAATAAAAAAATAATGACGAACCGTGCATCCATGCTTCGCAGTATCGCTCCAATAGTTGGACGCTGAGAATTTCTTCCTCAACACCACAGTGCATCCAATGACAAGGCATTGACCAGCTCCAAGAACACCACCGGCCGTGTGGTGGAGCGGCAACGGATCATATAACACATCGGATGTGGATAGGCGGGCTGAAGTGTATACTCCTAGAGGAATAAGTATATATCTGTTGAAAAACGAAAAAAAACAATGAAATCGAAGGTGGGTACTATAGATATCATAAAACACCTAAAAGAAGAAGAGTAGGAGCTGATCATTAGCCCTGCTTAATGTAAAACTAATATGAGCTACTAGAACCATCTATAGTTCTAAAACGCTGACATATTACTAACACTGTGTCAGTTAAACGACATCAAGAGTGCTTTAACCAAAGATAGACTTTACAGAAGCCATCTATTGATGGATAGTTTAACACGAAGTACTTCTTTTTTAAGTTAAGTTATTTGATTACTAATGAGTACTAATATGCATCAGCAGTCGTCGTAAATGTTCAAAAATCCTTTAGAGATTTCAACACCTCGCTCACAGTATTCATATGAGAAAATATACTAACCGTATATTGGTAATAATTGCGGCTTTAGGGAATCCAGTTGTTCCACTGGTATAAATATACATGAGTGTATCCCTAGGCTTAGCAGGTTCGACATCAGTGATTGGATCTATTGGCATCTCCGTCAACTCTATAGCTAATGGCGCTGTATCATGTAGTATGGTGGAGCAACTCCTTTCTGGTGAGTTGAACTGGAAGAGTGGCATATCCCTGATATCATTTTGGATCGCTTTTATTGCTGAAAAAGACAAATTAGTGTACATGAAATAAAAAAAAAAACTGTTAAAAAGTTTTAAAATAACGTTTTGGTAACCAATGACGTCCGGATTTTATTTAACTTAAATACGATAATTGTAAAAACAGTGAAATAATTGCTTCCTTTGGAAAAGACTTAGGGGAATAATGACATGCACAATATATTGATAAATCGATTTTGATTATGAAATTATTATGAAACAATATGAAATTATTGTTATTTACTCAATTATTTTTGATATCGGTGATTTCATTTAGTTTTTGGGTTACTAGAACTTAATATCTATCAGAACTATCATACTATCTCCCTTAATATCAGAGGGACAATACAATTGTCTTTGACTGACTTTGACTGTAATTAAAAGCAATTTAAAACTTTCAGAGTCCCAATTACGAGGGGCGTTTTTAAGTACCTTGAGAATAGCGATTCAGATTATGAAAAATATAAGAAGACATTAACTATACATTTACAAATAGCGATTCTATGTACAAAGTTACCTTCACTCATTTCATCTCCGAAGATCAAAGCCTTACAGCTAGCGATTCTTAAGCAATGTATCAGTTGATCGCCTCTCAAATTCGTGTTGATTAATGCAGTAGTGACCTTGAGCTTGGCCAATCCCAACCAGATGAATACGTACTCCGGCTGCGTCTCCATAAAGAGAGCGATCACTTCACCACTCTTGAAACCCTGGTGCTTGAAGTACCAAGCTATACGATTGCTGAATTCATCACCCTGGTAAATAAAAGGTTCAGCCTTTTTAATAAGTCCGTTGTCGTTTCATCATCATCAACATCGTCGTCATCCTGTCCAAAAATGCCTACGAAGGCTGCGTAGCATATAATGTAAGTACCTACGTTATTTTACATAAATATATTGAAGGGTTTTCGCTTTTCGCATACACCCTGGTAATATCTGCTTAGCCTAAAATTTCCATGGTGCTCGATGGTACCATATACCGTTAAATTTTCTCTGAGTACTGTTTAAATATTGGTGGTAAAAAATATTGAGTATATAAACTTGTCAGTAGCTTTCACCTCACGGAAGGTCAGCGATCTGTCTCCCATAACGAAAGCTTTCTTCTCCGGGGACCTCTTGGCAATCTTTGCCCACCTGGAGACCACAGTGATTCCCCGGCGTTCCCACAGCCATGTCTTGATTAACATCGTTACTAAGACTCTGAAGCCTCTGAAAAGAATTCTCTATTATTATGTATATATGAGTAGGTATGGGAACCAGCAAACATTCTGCATGATTGTCAATATCTAAGAATACACGAGACATTGAGTCGCGGTGCTGGGCAGGAATAATATGAAATCCTTAAGATAACTAAGGACTTAAAATGTAGGAATTGATAACAAAACTAATAAATATTTTAATTGCCGCGATATTAACATTACTCGTTGACTTTCGACAGTTAATTAGTTTTTGAGCGCATTGTAAAAAGTTTCAATATCTTTTAGTAATCTTTGTATCAATTATTATTTCCATTTAATATAACGGTCGACTACTTAATCCTTATGCAATTAGTTACTGCGCTCCCGAATAGACCGGTCTCGTTTTTCAGAAGGAAATATTTACTCGGCCATTCAAGGAGATATAAAATGTTTGTTTCATCAAACTCGTATGCCAAATATGAACAAAATTGTGATGAATTAAATTTTAACATAGTATCGACAAATTCAATTCAAATTTAAATTTAATTTTATATTATTTAATTCAATTTTAATACACGTTAGCATCGTACACGATGTCATTACATACAACAACTTGTTTTGACACTGAGCGGGATTTAAAACGAATGATAAAAATTAATTTCAATGTAACACAGTTGTTCATAAAAACGTTGTATTTCAAAAGTATCCAACGTAGTTTATTCCATTGTGTATTATAGACTTGACCTTCCTAGCGGAGGGGTCGAACACAAAACCAAGGTCCATAATGGCACAATGGAGCAATTTGCGGCGTCCGGTGTAGTGGCAGTTACGCCTGGAATATTTGGAAGCTGGCATGAGACATACTGTACTGTACTCATTTACAAGTGTAACACCTCGCACATAATTATTTCCTCACTGTTTTGTCACAAGTATCATTATTATTACATGGATTCGTCAGGACCCAGATTCGAAATTTAAAATTTACGAATTCGAAAGTTAAAATTTCCCTTCATTTACATGTTCGTTATTTTTTAGATAGTTTTGACGTTTTGGTATTTAATTTTTAAGTAATTGTTCTCACTTCTTTGAAACCGGAGAGCATGTATGAAGGTAAAGGCATGTCAGGTTCACCACCACCAGGTCAGGACCTACCTACCTACCTCACTCACTCAGGTACACATGTATAGATATATATCTAGCACTCGGTACTATCTGCTTATCCCGGCAGAGATTAGCGAGTAATAATTATCTCTATCCTCACATACCGAACGTGCTCTGTATTCTTACATTCATCAGTCTCTTCATACATGCACACCTGTTTTGGAGAGTTCTGTTTCTTAATATACAACACCACTCCCATAAATCTTAATAAATGGAACTCACTAGATCATTCAATAGAATTATCTAACTAATAATCCTGTTATGCATTTTACGATGTTCCTAATGACACGATCAAGGCCTGATGTTGACAGTAACAATACTCGTCCAGTCGAGTTATAACTTCCGCTTCACCGGATCGGACCGATTTGTTGGACACGTGTGTGTGTAACAAATACTCTATGTTTAACAATAGTTCAAATGGTAGTAATGAAATTACCCCATTTCTTATGCTGACGATACGTACTATAGATAAATAATATACGTTAAGCATTATTTAAAAACCTGAAGGGGTCTAACACATTTCTGCTCACTTACGTAGATAGATCTTAAAAACATTTGGAGACAAAAATTAAATTGTTCTAGAAAAAATATCAAGATGTGATTTCATATTGTTCATGTAGGTATATGTCGGATATGTGTGTCGGATCAGCGACACTATTGACTATCTTCGATACGTTTAATGTCCATACTAATGACCGTCTGTGTCTCCGACAAATATAATAATCACTCTGGAGCGTTTTTAATCAAAATAACTGTTTACATACTTTATGTTTTTCTGGTGATTACGTATTGTATCGGTCTTTATGACCGTTGCGCATTGATTTGCACAACTAATTTAATTAGTAATGCGAAGAGGCGTGACTTTTCCCAAAGGCTTTCTTTTGTTATTACATAGTTACGTTTAGCACACTCTAGAGAGCCGATATCGCTGTTGGGTAAGCAGTTTCTCTAGGGATCTATTAACGACCAGTATGATAGAAGTAACCTTTGCACTGGACAGGAGCAACATATTGTGCAATGGTAATCATCCAATGATCTCGACACCTCCCGGTCGCGTAATGATCGTCATCCGGCCTTTATTGACATTACATTTGTGTACAGTCTTGCCCCACTTATGTCCCCCAGCGAGCGGGTGTTCCAAGCTGTTATGCGGCAAGTCTCCACCTAAATATCTGAGCTACTTCCGTCTTTTTTTAGCCAATATTCAACTCAACACATACCAAGTGTTCCTGAACGATTTCCCTCTATTTTGCTCAACTCAACCTAACACACATAGGAGAAAATCTTTGGAGATACTCGTAGGTACATACATAATATGTAGGAAGTAGTAAAATATGTCTAAGTAGCAAGTCTGTATTATTAATACGTAAAAATAAATCTCTGTAACCCTGTATAAAAATTCGCACAGAATGTAAGATTTATCCTATTTTAAGTTTAGTTAGTTGAAGGGATACAGACATTTGTTACAATAAATTAAATTAAACAAATCATGAAGTACCTATTTGTATACGTTCATATTCTCAATGTCAAACACAACAATATACATGTATTGTCGAAGCGATTTCACCGAATAGGGATTTATTGTAAAACATATTATTCATTTTAACGAAACAAACTTAAATCTTTAAATGAATTACGGTCGATTACCCGGTCACTACTAAGCATAAAGTCAGATATTAAAGCGACAAACCAGCGAGACTGACATCGAAGGAGAGATTACAAGAGTGTCGCCACATTACATTTGCATCTTAACCGTCGCATTCATCGCGCCCTGGTACATAAACAGGGCAAAGTCCGGTATTGTTCATTCAAAGTTGTTACATATATGTGTAATATATATGTACATACAAATGTACTTGGTGGACTTTAGATTCCATTAATAAATTAAACTGCTTGGTCGTTCATAAGTTATTGTACATTTTACATTGTTTTATTCAAATTTTGTTTTAAAATTACCTACTTGGGAATTTATTTGCATTACAGTGTTATATGCGAGCCATGACTAAAACCATACGACATGAAACATTCGCAGATCTAGCACTGTCTGATAGAAGCCGCGAATGAGACAGTTACAGATAAATGACAGAATATTTAACTGGTCTTTTAGTCTAGTAGTTATTAACTACTAAGTCTAGGGCTATGAGTTCGATTCCAACCTTGGACAAATATAATATATGTAGTGATCACGGGTAGTTTTTTTCTGTTCGTAAGTAAAATATATTAATGTATTTTCATTAGTTGTATGATCAACATGGTATATGTTCTGTCTATTTTGGGGTCACATAATCATATTTGATTTGTCCTTATTTTAATATTATTATAGTTAATATCGCGCCTATAATCCTCGAAGGGATAGACAGAGGCGTTTAATGCACTCCAACGCTGCACGAGTTACGTTTACGTCCCATGGATTAGGTGGTAAGCCTATTCCCATATTATTATTATTAAGTAACCCGAAAATAACAATTCTAGTGAGTAAGTTCGGATTAAAGTCGTTATAAGTTACAATAAACAGTTATTTTTGCAGCGTTATATGTTAAAAAATTAAATTCATTATTACAATATACTCCTATGATATTTATGTGATATTGCTTGCCTCGTTGGTCGAGTGAATGCAAGCGCGACTGCTGATTGTGACGTGCTGGGTTCAAATCACGGGTCGGAGGGTACTATGGGATTTTTCCAACTTAGATTTTTAGTAATTTTTTTTTTGTATTGACCCGGAGTCTGGATCTGTGCCCGATTACGGCAATAGGCTCACCACCTATTACAATGTTGGACGTAAACGTAACCGGTGAAATGGAAAAGTGTCGTACGCTTATTTGCCTACCTCATCGGGGATTACAGACGTGATGTTGCATTTTTTATTGTATTTGTTTGTTTATCAAAGAAAGATAACGTTTTATGATATCCCAATACGTAATAGGTTATCGACCCGGGTATCGGTTCGTTATCTAAGAAACAATTTGCTGTTGGACTGAAGGTCAAAGTCAATAGTACATTAGGCCTATATATCTTTTCAGCAAGAGCGAAAAATATAAAAAATATATAAAATCACGCCTGTATTTCCTCGAAAGGGTACACAGAGAAGTTTAGTTGGTACTATCACGTTTCAACTGGGCCGTTAACCTATTGCCATACAAAGGGGACAAAACCGTACTCTGAGCTAAAACGGGAAAACAATTAAGGAATTATAGAATACTAAATGAATAATAAATTTATCATATTTTTAGACATAAATAAAATGGCAGAATCAATTAAACAAATCCCATTATATTCTGTTATATTGAACGTGTTGGAATGAATTTACATTTGAAAATAAGAACATTTGATTGTATTTTGATTTTGAGACTATCTTCGATCTAGTTCTTTTAATTATTGGTGAATATTTAAAGTTAAAGACGTTTAGTGAACGTATTTCATGCAAGAAATCTTTATTTGTTATGAAGGATAATTTACTAAAACCTACGGTTCTAACTTGACATTGACATGTACGTATCTAATTATGTAATTATGGTCTTAACTAGTGGTGCAGTAGCGATCGAAATTCGATCGTCAATTATAAAAAAATCAGTTTGAGTGTTGTATAGGTTCTAATGTCAAAGACTGCGCATAAATAAATCTTTCCTCTGTACTATTTATTGACAACCATCCGTCTCATGTCTGACATTGACAATGAGAACGTAAATAATATGACAAAAATGACAAAAATTGTTACTATAACCTCTTTTTACATTTGACCCGTCAAACACGTCTGTCTCCAC